>JBBPBX010005659.1:43861-71241 GCA_038048925.1 Garcialebias charrua | reverse complement strand
AGCATGTAAAACGATATTCTCAAGGGAGAGAGGAGCCACTCTGACCAGAATTTAAAACCCAAACATCTTCTATGTTTCTACCATGCATTTACTTAAACTAGTTATAACTTTAAATTTCTGTCTTTTAACAAAAGGCAGCACACTCCCCGCTTGATATAATCACATTCTATCACAACAAACAATATTACATATTTGAAACTCACTTGGTCATTTAGCATCAAATGACAATCACTCGGTTTCTGAAAGTAAAACAATAATCTCTGAAACTGGTCTTAAGAATACTTTAACAGTCCCATTTTGTACAATTCGTACTTCTACTTTGCGGACTTTTGTGTCTCTGCTGGTAAAAGTCCTCACCACCAGTCCCATGGGCCACTCGTTCCTGCTAGCCTGAGAGTCTTTTAGCAGGACCACATCTCCTTTTTTGACATTAGGTCTGGTTTCCATCCATTTGCGGCGACTTTGTAAAGTGGGCAAATATTCTCCTTTCCACCTTTTCCAAAAGGTGTTAGCAAGGTGTTGCACGTGTTTCCACTGTTTTCCAAACAGTTGTCCTGAAGAAAAGTTCCCAGATGGAGCGGAAACAGCACTCATTTTCTGTGTTAACAACATCGTTGGAGTGAGTACTGCAGGACAGTCGGGGTCAGTGGATATAGGAACAAGAGGCCTTGCGTTAATAATTGCCATCACCTCAGCCATAAGGTACTTAGGACTTCATGAGTGAGACGTGTTTGTTCTGTTTGTGAGAGCATTGCATCTAGAATGCGCCTGGCGATTCCTATATGAAGCGCTCCCAGGATCCTCCCATGTGAGAAGCATGAGGGGGGTTAAAAATCCAAATACAGTACATCCTCTTTCTTGCAGGTACTTCTGTATGGGAGTGTCTTCTTTCTCCAAGTCTAGTTCTTTACAAGCTCCTATAAAATTTGTCCCTCTGTCTGAATTTCAGAAGCTTGGCTGGGCCGCAAATAGAGAAGAACCTTCTTAATGCATTTATAAAACTGTCAGCAGACATGGTCTCTATCAGTTCTATATGCACAGCTCTAGCAGCATTTACTTTGAGCGCAGCCACCTCTTGTGCGACGTGTCACAATAGTCCAAGGCCCAAACACATCTAGACCAACTGAGGTGAAAGGTGGTTCAGGGGTGATTCTGTCTACAGGTAAGTCTGCCATTTTCTGAACCTGCATTTTGCCTCGCAGCTTACAACATGCAACACACTTATGAATGACAGAGGATACCAGGCGTTTACCTCCAACCACCCAAAATCCAGCACCACGGACAGCTCCTTCTGTCATGTGTCTTCCTTGATGAGACACTTGCTCGTGGAAGTGTTTTTTTTTATTATGCCCCTTTTCCACCGGTCGGCACGGGTCGGCTCAGATCGGCTCAGTTCGGGTCGGGTCACATCTAAGTTCTGTTTCCACAGCTTTTTTGTACCCCTTCTGTGGGCGGGGTCCAGAATCCTACTCGTCTTACCACATGGTGGCAGTAGTGTTCCCTCAAGCTATTTACTAGTAGCCACCACTAGAAGAAGAACACGATAAAGGCTTTGACAGAATGTTGTGAAAGAGATGTCATGCTATAATGAGTACCTCATGAGCTGTAATTTTTAAACCCAATTCATAATCCTACCTTGTTGCCTTCTTTAAACCCATGTATTTTCCAATTTACTATTTTTACAATAAAGATGTATTAAAAACATTTTTTATTATTTAGTTATGCACAAGGTGCTTGATAAAGTTGCAAAACCATATTTGTCTGAGCTGCTTCAACCTTCCTGCCCTCCTCGATCTCAGATCAGCTGAGCAGTTGCTACTGACAGTCCTCGAAACTAGGTTGAAGCTCAGAGGTGACAGAGCGTTTGGCGTTGTTGCTCCCAGGCTGTGGAACTGTTCCGTGTCAGAGAGGCCTTCTCTCTTCCTGTTTTTAAATCTCTTTTAAAAACACACTTTTATTCTTTGGCTTTTAACACGTGATCTTATCTTTTATGGCATGTTAACACACCTGCAGTAAGACTGGTATATGTATTTATTTTTGTATGCTTTTTATAGTTTTTAATTAACTTGTCTTTTATGTTATTGTACAGCACTTTGGTTGACCCTGTGGTTTTTAAAATGTGCTTTATAAATAAAGTTGATTGATTTAAAACATCACACTGTGATCTTTGAAACTGCCAGTGTCTCCCTGGCAAAGCTGCTTCTGGGCGCAGATGATGGATGGATGGATGGATGGATGGTCTGTGAACACCTTGAGGAGCTGAAGGGGTGGATGTTGATACCTGTGTCTCCCTGGTAAAGTTGCTGCTGGGCGCAGATGATGGATGGATGATGGATGGGTAGATGGATGGTCTGTGAACTTTAACTTTAAACTGTCCAAAGGACTTTGGCCACTTTTGACTGTTTTTGTCTGACTTCATCCTAGAACCAAATAATTTATAACGTAATAACAGTTGAGCAGATTCTAATAATCTTTATGTTATGATTCTTTAAAGGTCAAATGCAAATGGAAAGTTCTCTTAACTTCCAGTATGGATTTAAACACTATACACACTTCACATTGTAAAATAAGTTTAGGAAATTGAATGTTCGAGGACACCACTTAAGAAAATATAACGTTTAATAGGAAAAGTTTGAAGTGACAAACAGAAGTAACGAATTTCCATCTGGTGTCTCACGGCTTCCTCCAGAAGACGACACAGGTTGTTGAATTCTGGTGATTTTCTTCTGTTGACTGTAAAAGAAAAATGTGGTTAATTTAGTCCAGAAACTGTTTTTTTTTTTTTACTAACAGAATGTAATCACAGGATGTTCATGTACTGACTGTAACCCGTTGGAGTTATTTGAATTAATATTCAATGTTTAATAGACATAAATGTGTCAAGCTAGCTTCATTATTTTCGCCATAGTACTTTGTAACACAAATCCTGAAATACCTAAAAAACAACACCACTGATATTATCCAAATTAATACAGTGTAATCACAAGATGTCCATGTACTGACTGTAACCCATTGGAGTTATTTGAATTAATATTCAATGTTTAATAGACATAAATGTGTCAAGCTAGCTTCATTATTTTCGCCATAGTACTTTGTAACACAAATCATGAAATACCTAAAAAACCACACCACTGATATTATCCAAATTAATACAGTGTAATCACAAGATGTCCATGTACTGACTGTAACCCGTTGGAGTTATTTGAATTAATATTCAATGTTTAATAGACATAAATGTGTCAAGCTAGCTTCATTATTTTCGCCATAGTACTTTGTAACACAAATCATGAAATACCTAAAAAACCACACCACTGATATTATCCAAATTAATACAGTGTAATCACAAGATGTCCATGTACTGACTGTAACCCGTTGGAGTTATTTGAATTAATATTTAATGTTTAATAGACATAAATGTGTCAAGCTAGCTTCATTATTTTCGCCATAGTACTTTGTAACACAAATCATGAAATACCTAAAAAACCACACCACTGATATTATCCAAATTAATACAGTGTAATCACAAGATGTCCATGTACTGACTGTAACCCGTTGGAGTTATTTGAATTAATATTCAATGTTTTATAGACATAAATGTGTCAAGCTAGCTTCGATTTTTTTCGCCCTAGTACTTTGTAACACAAATCATGAAATACCTAAAAAACCACACCACTGATATTATCCAAACCAACACTGTGTAATCACAAGATGCCATGTACTGACTGTAACCCGTTGGAGTTTTTTGAATTTATATTTGATTTTTTTACAATTTATTTTCGTAGTGCACGCACAGGTTTGGAAGAAGTCAAAGCGAACCTACTTTAAATGCAGCAGATTTGATCACTACGTGACATTATTAAAGGACGGTTAATCAGGAACCCTCGTGGTATAAAGTCAGCTATGAAATATATTTTTATATCTGTTCATTGAGCTACATTTTAAAGACATAAAGCCGCCCGCGCGCGTTGCTCGTGGCGATCCTACTTTTTAAAATCCTGCAGTTTTGAGCAGTACGTGATTTTATTAAGGACACGTTCAGCTGAAGACCCATCTTTGCTATAATTTTAAAAACAAATAATTCTTTTTACCGTGTTTATCATGTAAAGTCCTGCCGTGTTCACTTCCCTCTCTTCCGTGAAAACAGCTCGAGTCCACACAGACTCCTCCTTCCGGAGCAGGTGAGCACGCGTTGGTACCCCTCTGAAACCACACCAAAAATCTGGTGCGGGGCAGCACGGAATATCCGGTGGGGAAGGCGTAAAGGGGGTCTCTGCGACGCACATATGACGTAATATCCTACCCATGCCGACCGGTGGAAAAGGGGCATTAGTAACGTGGCTATGTGGCAGGTAGATGGGATGATCAGAGGGTGCTTTTCATTCTCTGTGAGATCGGCAGAGGACAGACGCCCACCAACTCTTAAAAGGTTGTCTTCGTCCACTATGGGACTGAGCTTTTTGAGTGTGTCAGGTTTTACATTTGTCTGTCTTCCTTCTTTCTGGTTTTTGAATGTCTCCTTGTTGAATAGCTCGTATGACGACGGCTTTGGCTTGTGAGTTCTTGAACGATTGGTATCTCACTGAAACTTTTCCATCCCTTTTTTCCATTTGTCTTTTGTTTGAAGGATCTGATGACATGAATGAGTCTGGATATGACTCTGCACAGTGTGGTCCAGCTGGAATATTTTTCAAAATGCTCTGAGCTTAGCTGAGACTTCATTGTTGTAGTTTTTAGTACTTTAACTTCTGGACGTATCTCTTTATTAGGCAGCTTTTTTCTCTGAGAGCAAAAAGGTAAGGGTGCCACCCAGCTGTTCTCTTGGTTTTGATAGACTTCATTGTCCATTATTGTTAGAAATGTTTTATCATCAATTGACATAGCTTGTTTGTCATCATACTCAGACCTAACAAACACAGTGTGTCCCAAACTATCCGTGTCACAAGCAAGGTTTAAAGGAACCTCATAATTCTCTTTAACATGAATTATGTTTGGGCAGGGCTCAAAGTAGGATGCACGACCATTATCTAAGGTGTGTGTTCTGTAAACGTTGACCTCTGACTGACCATGAGCGTTTCCTAAACACACTTCTCCCACAATAACCCAACCTAAGTCTAGCCTTTGGGCATAAGGTGCATTGTTGGGCCCGTTGATTTGCTCACGTACCTTATGAACCCTGAGGATGTCCCTGCCCAACAGTAAAAGGATAGGAGCATCGTGATCGACAGGTTGGATTTTGTCTGCCACTTTGAGTAGATGTGGGTGATGCTGCGTCATCTCAGGAGAGGGTATTTCAGCTCTGTCATCTGGAACAGAGTCACATTCTATCAGAGGAGGTAGCTGGAGGCTGATCTTTCCATCCATGGACTCGATGAAGAAGTTTACAGCTCTCCTTCCTGATGTCTGTGCTTTTCCAGAGCAAGTCTTTAATGTGTAAGGAATAGGACTGGACTCAATATCAAAAAGGCTGAAAAACTCTGACTTTGCTAGTGACCTATTTGACTGTTCGTCTAGTACAGCATACATTTTAATAGCTCTTTCTTTTTGGCCAGCAGGATATGCTTTGACTAGACTGATCTTAGAACATGAGCGTGGACTATCACCTTGTCCACATATCTCTGTGCATTTTGAGACAACTGAGGGTGAGTTGTCTACTTGCTCTTCACTGTCATTGTTTTCTTGTATTGTGCTCTCTGGAGTGCAAGAGGGACCAGGATGCATTGCTGATAAGTGTTTTGAACTGTCGCACTCTATGCATTTAACTGCTACTTTACAGTCTTTTGCAAGATGTCTGACAGATCCACAGCACCTGTAGCAGATGTGATGCTCTTTCAAGTAGGTCTTTCTTTCCTCAATGGGTTTATTTCTAAAAAGCTTACACTTTTTGAGCGGATGTGGTTTTCTGTGGATTGGGCACTGGCGATCTGGTTCCTCCAATTCATTTGGACTCCTTTGCTTAGACTCTGCTGTGATCTCTGTTTTATGTGCAGAAACAGTAGTTTTGCGACTGTATGGTTTCAGTTTTTCTGTGTGAGAAAGGAAATGGCTGTTAGGATTGAATATTGCAAAGCTAGGGTCATTTCTCATTTTTGCCTGCTGCTGAACGAACTGTGTGAAAACTGCGAAAGGAGGAAATGACACCCTATGAGTCTCTTTGTACTGCGTTCCTACAGTTGTCCATCTTTCCTGTAAGTTGAAGGGAAACTTTTCAACTATTTGTCTGACTCCTCGAGCTGTGTCTAGGTATGCAAGCCCAGGCAGGCCACCATCTTGTTTAGCACACTGAAGCTCCATTAAGATGTCGCTGAGCTCTTGCAGTTTAACATTGTCTTTGTTTGTCAGCTTGGGAAAGTCTTCTACTTTTTTTAAAAGTGCGTCCTCAATAGCCTCGGGTGAACCATAACACTCTTCAAGGCGTTGCCAGATCCTCTCGGAACCTGCCGCAGGATTGAGGACGTGTACAGCACGAATGCGTTTTGCCTGTTCAGATGACTTTGGACCTAAATATTTTGTCAATAAATCTAATTCTTCTCTTGGAGACAGACTTAGGTCTTTGGTGGTGTTGATGAATGAGGTTTTCCATGCCCAATAATTTTCAGGTTTGTCATCGAATTGTAGAAGACCTGTACTCACTAATTCTTTGCGGATAAGGTATTTTGCAAAATCTTGAGTATTGTTTGTCGAGCATGTGTGCACAGTCGGCTCCTGTTTAATTACACTGTTTGTTGATAGTGGGTTTGTTTGAATGTTGACTGCGACAGGATTGGCTACCTGTGCACTGCCTTGTATTTTTTGGGCATGGTCATTTCTTTCATGAGGCTGTTCTTCATTGTGCTGAGTGTCAGGGAAGAACTCACACTGCTGTTGAACATATTCACTCGTTCGCTGCGCAGGGCTGTTAGGTTCCGCTTCAACGCAGAGTTCTCTACAGAGCTCCCCGCTCTGATTCTCTGCTTCTTCATAAGCTGTGGCTTCTGCTTCAGCTGCAGCTATTGCTTTTTGACACTGGAGGACATGTAGATCTGCATCTAGTTCAGCTTTTTGTTTCATCATGTCAGCTTTTTGTTTCATCATGTCAGCTTCTTTTTTAGCGAAGGCTAGTTGCGCACGTGCTGCTTGAGCTTTAGCGTAGGCCCTCGCAGCTGAAGAACCTGTTGATGATGAAGACGTTCGATGAGACTGCCTGGTGGGTGCTCTGGATACCTGTGACCTGGTGTCGAATGGTTGTGGTTGCTGCTCCCCTGTAGCTGATTGAGTGGTAACTTCTGGTTGTTGCTCATCACCAGTAGCTTTACTTGACTGCTCAACATCGTAGTCTCTGTGATAGCTTCTCTCCGAGCGAAGACTCATGTTGCTTAAGTAGCTCTGTATACTTGAACCCGCTGAGTACCGTCTTTTTACTGGGCTGTCCTCACGACACGTGACTATGTGAGGCTAGACAGCCAGCTAACAAAAAGTAAATAATAAAAAAAGTCCCCACTCAAGCTTGCTTTCTTGATTTTTACTGAAGACTTCTTGAACTTTCTTTACTTTGTAAGTTTTTGTAACTGAAATGTACAGAAAAGAAAAACAAATGAATAATACATGCCAACGTTATACACACCACGCTTAAACAATACAATAGCTTAACTCAACTTAGCTCAATATTACAAACACGTTAAATGGTGTTCCTATTTTAATACTTACAAAGACGAAAACCTTCCAAGGTACAAGTGGTAAGAGCATATTTAGCGCTATGAGTTATCTTAACCGCTGTTAACTGCTGTTAACTGCCGTTTTCGACAAACTTGTCCCGATACGTCAAAGATTGTAACTTACGCAAGAGTGCTCACTCCTAGCGTGCAGCATGTAAAACGATATTCTCAAGAGAGAGAGGAGCCACTCTGACCAGAATTTAAAACCCAAACATCTTCTACGTTTCTACCATGCATTTACTTAAACTAGTTGTAACTTTAAATTTCTGTCTTTTAACAAAAGGCAGCACAGTCCACATATATCATATCTAAAAGGGTGCTGTAAAGCACTGGTAAAAATAAAGTAAAAAGCCAAACAAAATAATCACATGTTAAATGTGTTTATTTTTAAACATGGACCTAAAAAGACCAGCTAAAAGAAAATTTCCTACAGAAAATACAGAAAAAATATAAAAGGCACAAATGGTTACAGCAGCATGTAATAAAATAAAAATCACTAGGAAAAAAAACCCAGGAATAAGCTAAGCACAAAGCTCCTGTGCAATAACCTGCTGTGCAATAACCCGCTGTGCAATAACCTGTCACACAACCTGTAGTTTGGTAGTTATGTGCAATATAGATCATGTGCATTTTAGCTTATATTTCATTACTACCTTGAAATAGTTATTCACACAAATTCATCCTGCTTCACCGTTAAAATTCTACCATGTTGTTTACTATTTTTCTCTTCAGAAACTTTGTAAATATTATAATTACTGTTTCACTTTTTGGTAGTTTATTTTGTACCCTTATTGCATGCTTTAGTATTTCCTGTTTGCTTGTTGTTTGTTTTTTAGCAAGTCAAAATCGTTTTTTCTCATCCTGAGCATTTCATTGTACTAAGTTAACCCTGTGTTAACCTGCATATGACAAATAAACACTTGAACTTGAACTTAATAATACAAAACATAATGCAAGAACAGTATGCCTAACAACAGCAGCACGAACATGAGTTTGTGTGAGCAGGTGGGCACGGATTAATATAAAAACATGCTCTCTGTACCTCACGCTCTCTGTACCTCTTGACTTCTTCACTGGCCTGGTCCCTCACAGATCTAGTTGCCATCCTCACTTCAAAGTCTCCCAACAGCTCGTCCAGCGCTGACATTTTTTTCTTTTTACAAGGTGGTTCATCATCTGAAATAGAAAACAAGCACCATATATTACCGACTATGTTTGCCATGAAGTTTTTTTTTTTTTAACTGGCTTTACCATTTTATGTAAAAATCTTCATCTGATGTTCAGAATTTATTTATGTAGGGACTCGTGTACATGTGTAAAAGTCAAAGATATATCATTATCATCATGATTATTATTTAACTCTTTCTGTGCATGCAGATTCTCTCATTATAGTGAATGTGTTTTATGCTGATACAATGACAGCAGCACAAGTTTAAGACAAAGTCAGCTCATTCTTGATCACAAGTTATAAAACACAAACCTGTATGCTCATCTTGGGTCTGGGGTGCATCATTGCAGACATCAGATCTCCATTTGCAGGTTCAGTCTGCACTGGACCTCTCTGAACTGAATCCCCCGTTACCTAGAAATAAAACATGACATTACATTTAGTGTACAGTATGGTTAAATGCAGTGTAAACAATCAAAAAACAGTAGGCAGAATAAATCTAGTGACAGCAACAAAACAGCAGACTGTAACTGAATGCACCATAATATGTATTTTGACAGTGTGTTGGGGGATTTACCTTGTGATGCAGGGATGTTGTTTCTGCTGATAGGCTTGTGAATGTCCTCTCTGCATCATGGCTACTGTTGTAGCTTTATGCTTCTTATTAATCTTGTATGGCTGTGGGTCATAGTCATGCAGCTTATATTATAGGTGAAGGCTGAGACAACGCAGTTCGGGTCCAACAACGTGTTTATTCTTCTGTGTAACAACAAGACTGTTCACCCATTCTGTGGGCTCATTGACAGGAGTTATCACTGCTACTGAGGAAGGGCAGGGACTTAAAACAGTGTGGAAGAGATCTTCAAGGCCTGTGTAGCTCGTGAACTATCACTGAGTTGCCCGTAAAATTTAGTGATAACGTTACCCGTCGCTTTGTGTGTGGCAGCTGCATGCTCCTGCTCGTTGTTGTGAGGCTTGAAAAGTTGTTGGTCGAGGTTTGTTGTGCTACCAGTGTACTTCGGAGGTGCGCTGCATAGCTTACAAATAGCGTGGCTTTTGTCGAGTTTTCCGTCCTTCTAGTAAAACCCGAAAACGTTCCACACTTTAGATTTTTGTCTGGCTGATGTGTTGAAAATCTTTTGCGGTGACTCGTTAGCGCTGCTGCTACTATTTACATCCATGCTCGCTCGTCCTCTTGGTGAGCTATGGCACATGCGTGAGAATAGCTTCGCTCTTGCGTTGTTTTAGAAACTCATTGTAAACCCAGCAAGTCTCGCGATAACCAGTCTGTGTCTTTTCAACCGGTTCATCTCTGGATTTGTGGCTGGTTGCTGTCGGTTTACGTGGCTGCTACCGATGCAACCACATCGCTAGCTTGTCAAACCGGATATCCGGTTGAATCGGTTAATCTATAACAAGCCTAGACAACGCGTATCACGTACGCGGTCGTAAAATTTGAGTTTTGTGCGTTCGTGCCCTGCGGGGCTACGTTTGTGCCTTGGCGTACGTACGGCGTAGTGTGGTGTACTGCCTGTATGCTGAGCTCTGCCGGGGGCTTAAGAGTTCCAGAAACTCACCTTAAGCGCAGAGGTGACAGGGCATTCTCTGTAGCAGGCCCAATACTCTGGAACGAGTTACCGCTGCTCATCAAACAGGCCCCCTCCCTCTCAGTTTTCAAATCCCAGTTAAAAACTCACTACTATTCTGTTGCTTTCAACACCAGCTTACAGTATTTGTATTTGATCGTTTTACTTATGACCTGCAATGTTTTTATGTCTTTCGTGTTGTACTTCATTGTGTGTGTTGCCTGTTGTTTGTTTGTTTGTTCAGCACTTTGGTTTGGACTTGTTCCTGTTTAAAGTGCTTTATAAATAAAATGGTATGGTATGGTATAATCAGCCTCTTTTTGTGGCAGGTAATAATAATCTTATATAATGATCTAATTTAATGTCTCTAGAATGATCTGTGCACAGTTCCAGTTCATCACTTATCAAACAGCCTTGTTAAGGTCAAAGTTCACAGAAGATATGAATGACACTCATCAAAGTGCTCATTTGAATGCATTTGAGCAGAACACTGCAGACTATAAAGTTAAAAAATACAAGTGGAGGTCACCTCCTCCTCCCTCCCCAACAGACTGCATGTATTATATGACAGGTTTGCAGAACAACCTGAATGTGGAATAGCTTTATCTGTCAACCAACAAGGCTGCCTCGTCCCATGGCAACTATTCTATGGACACAAGAAACGTGTTTTATTTTGAATTTAATCAATTTGCAATTTCAAAGGGCCTCTAATACTGTATATGTGGGCTGGATATACATTAGTATGAAATTATTTTAAATTTGAGGACTAGTGTTAGGGTTAGGGCCACACCTTTATGTGGATATCATTTACACTTGTAGCTTTTTGCACTGGTTTTGTGTTTGTTTTTTCCCTATCTGCACTCACTCATGAGATATGAGGCACAGTTTTATCCCTCTGTACTTAGAGTTTGAATCTGAAAATCTGAACTTTTGACTGTTGCCAACTGCAGAGAAACTAGACGATTGACTTCATATGGTGTTTAAATCTCCAACACAAAGTAAATAATGCTGTTGGTATACATGATAAAATCATTACACCCATCACGTGGCTTGTTAAATTTACACTTATAATATTTTTCAATCTGTTTACAAATATTGATTGTTTTAGGGCTCTAATTTTCCATGCATTAATTTATTTTCTGCACATAAATAACTCATCGTAGCACTACAAAACACACAAAAAGAAAAACACTGCATTCAGAGGTCAATCTTCTGTCTTCACTATTGTCAGATAATCCTAGGATACACTCCGTGATTGAACATATAGCTGTCACCAAACTGACTGGGTCATATTTTCGCAGGTGGTGCACAGAACATACTTCCAAGGGATGAAGTGTCTTTTCCGCGTCTGCTTCTTCCCAAAGGACCCTGCAGACCTGTTGAGGCGAGACCCTGCTGCATTTGAGTACCTCTATATACAGGTAAAGCATGGGATTATATGAGGGGTGGGTGTGATTTAAACAGATGTTGTTCAGTCTCAGATACTGGCTGTCTCTTTGAAGTAAAGCCGGTGACAAGCGGGAACCAAGGCTTTTAAGTTCCTTTAGAAAGCTGGCTTTGGTTTTAGTTTTTCTTACGGCTTGTACTGTATACTTTTGTGACCTTTGATTGATTTTGAGTTGAAAATACCTGTCATGTAGGACATACTATAAGACTTTAGAAACATTCTAATACACGACGCATTATGGACATGACTGGGATATAAATGTTTGGGTTTTAATAATGGATTTTTCAACAGTTTGTTTCCCGGGCTGCTGTGTCTACGCATCATACAATTTGGTTGAGCTTTTGATGAGGCTACTCTAGTAGCCTAACGTTGGGTGCTTTCTCCAGTCACAGTTATGATGAGTGTTTGGCATAGTCGCCACAATTATATGTGAAGGGGACATGTCCCCCCCCACATTTAAAAAATATTCATTCAGACCCCCCTCACACACACACACACACATCTACTATGAAATATTACAAATTAGTTCACCCAGCGCTGTTTCCATATCTTCCTGAATGAATCCATTCCACTTGATTATTAGGAAAATACTCAAACCACTTGGGGGAGGTTAGGATGCATGAGAGAAGCAGAATGTGCTCTATTCACACAAGGAGAGCTGTTGGTAAGGCTACTTTTGTTGTGCTGTGCGTAACATAGTTATTAAAGCAAGTGCTTGAATATGTAAGTAAAAGTAGATGTTTCTCAGCTATGCTGGTACATATGACGGTGTGTGGTTCTGTTATAACTCCAAACTTCTCACAGTTGTTCATGGAATTGAGTAGGGCTGCAACTAACGATTATTTCAATAATCGATTAATCGGCCGATTATTTTTTCGATTCATCGATGAATCGGCAAAAAAAAAAAAAAGGAAACAAGTTTTAATTATCACCTCTTTATTCCAAAATTTGACTGACATATCAAATCGCACAAAAAACAGGTTGCTACTTGACTATTCTGTTAGTAAAATATTGAATAATTAAAAAATAAAGTTAGTCAGCTTCAATAAAAAATAAATGTACACAAACATATATACAAATGTATGATTTATACCTGCACAAAATGTAGCTACTTTGTAAAATGTGTTTTTGAGGGACAAGTGTAACCTGGATTAAAGGTGTGGATTGTTTTAACCTGGATGGGGCAGCTGTGGCTGAGTTGTTAGAGCAGTCGTCCTCCAATGCAAGAGTTGAGGGTTGGAATCCACCAGCAGTCACATGCCTAAGTGTCCATGGGCAAGACACTGAACCCCATGTTTGTGCCCCATTGGTGTATGAATGTGAGCTAAAGCTCTGATTAGTCTCTTTAGAATGATTTGTTCTTTGTAATCTAGTACAGGTAGTCCCCGACTTACGAGCGAGTTCCGTCACTAGGGGGCGCTCGTAAGTCAAAAATTCGTAAGTAGGAACACATAGTAAAAAAAAAAAAAAAAAATTTATTTTTTTTTTTTTATTTTTTTTTTTTTAATAAATGAATACATGTACAGTACTGGACAGTCACCAAGCACTTAGCCTATCCTAACACAGTTTTTAAAGATGAAGGAATAAGTTGAATTGTCTCCCTTTCACATAAAGGGAGCAAGCTCCCTATGGAGCCTGCAGGGAGGAGGGAGACAATTCAACTGACTCCTTCATCTTTAAAAACTGTGTTAGGATAGGCTAAGTGCTTGGTGACTGTACAGTACTGTACATTTATCTATTTATTAAAAATATACAGTATATACAGTATTTTTATTTTTTATTGTTTTTTTTTTATTAATAGATAAATGTACAGTACTGTACAGTCACCAAGCACTTAGCCTATCCTAACACAGTTTTTAAAGATGAAGGAATCAGTTGAATTGTCTCCCTCCTCCCTGCAGGCTCCATAGGGAGCTTGCTCCCTTTATGTGAAAGGGAGACAATTCAACTTATTCCTTCATCTTTAAAAACTGTGTTAGGATAGGCTAAGTGCTTGGTGACTGTCCAGTACTGTACATGTATTCATTTATAAAAAAAAAAAAAAAAAAAAAGTAAAAAAAAAAAAAAAAAAAATATAAATTTTATTTTTTTTTTTATGAGATGCATGCTCGTAAGTCCGGGACCTCGTAAGTCAGAGCGCTCGTAAGTCGAGGACTACCTGTAGAGTGCTGTATGAATGGGTAAATGAGGACATGTAGTGCTTTACACTACTATAAACAATGTAAAGCACTTTGAGTATCAATTAGATAGAAAGGTGCTATATAAGTACAGTACAGTCCATTTACCATTACAAGTGTGGATCATTGTAACCTGGGTTAAAAGTGGGCATCATGGCAGTGAAGTCTTCGTCTTCAACCATCGACAGAGGCCTCATGTCAGTGACGTTCATGTAAGGATCTTTCAGTCTCTGCTGCTTGCTGTGGTGTGCATGATGTCTGTCCATCATGAAGGCTGTCATTGTTGTTTTCTGGAATGAGAGAGAGTTTATATGTATTATATCATAATTTACAGTAACTCAAGAAATGCCTTGTTTCACTTGGTTAAACACACAAGCACACACACACACACACACACACACACAAATATAAAATACTAATTACACACACTTGAGTAGATGAATAAATTACTGTAATTCCTGTTTAAATGCAATTCATCCTTCCATACAATGCAGTGACTTCAGACTTTGCCAGCAAATTAAAAGTTGAAGCTAAATCATTAAATTATCACCATCTTTGTGTTAGATTTATTTATAAAACACATTTAAACACTGCTTGTATCGTTACATTAAAAATAAAAACACACACATTCTCTGTCACAGCTAAGAAACAAGCAGCTTCAGCTACCAGAGACACTGGCATCACGTTTTCTCTCTTTGAAACAGAACAAATATGGTTAAGACTTACCTGCTGATCTTCCTTCATTCACACCGTGGTGAAGCCCGTCATGTTTACATTTCATCTGCGTGGTTATCTCGTGTCGCGTCGTCACTTTTCAAAGCTTTTTTATCTATGAAGCGTCGAACTCCCACACGTTGTAGGACTTATTTACAGTTTTCTCTGCGTCGCGTCGGTCATTGTAAAATAGACTTTGAAAACAGTCTCTGCTCGGTTTCCTCCTCCCTCCTCGCTCTGTTCAGAAGCGCCACACACGCGCAGGCGCATGACGTTGCAGAGTTTTTTGTTTTGTTTTTTCAAACTTTATTCAGTCAGGCTCAGCCAGCTTTGACAAAAGCTTTACCGGTGAACAAAACAGCTCCGCGGCGCCGTGAAAGATGCATAATCGCGCGGCACAACGAATCGATGATGAAATTCGTTGCCAACACTTTTAAAAATCGATTTTTATCGATTTTATCGATTCGTTGTTGCACCCCTAGAATTGAGAAAGCCTCCTGGATGGGAGTCGAAACGTTTTCTGTTACAAATAAAGTCCAGTTGATCTTGTATTGAACGCCTTTTTAATTTCTCGGCTATGTTTCTCGGCTGGCCTGGGAACGCCTTGGGATTCCCCCAGAGGAGCTGCCCCAAGTGGCTGGGGAGAGGGAAGTCTGGGCCTCCCTACTTAGGCTGCTACCCCCGCGACCCGACCCCGGATAAACGGAAGACAATGGATGGATGGATTAAGTAGATGTTTAAAGTCCAACACCCACCATGTTTTCAAATTGCATCGCCATTAATATTTATTAGTTTATTTAAAAATAATACAGGAGCGTTTATTTATATTGTAGAGAAATAATGCTAAAAGGTCCACTGACATGAATTTTTTACTATTCATAAAATTGCTCAAAATATATATATTTTATCATTTAAATATGTTTGTTTTTGCAAACAAAATGATAAATCACTTTAATTTTGCTTTAAAAGTGATTTTGAACTTCAAGCCGTGTTTAATCATGGGAAATCCGATTACACTCGAACGCACCATATGTGATGTCACACTGGGCAGAGGGCTGTGGTGTCTTTAATAGCGGACAATTTAAAACTGGACGAATTTAGCAATCTATGTGAAGATTTGAGCTATTTGTCTTCATTTTGGGAAGCAGAAAATAGTTTGGGTGATGGAACAAGAAACAACAGGATCTAATTTAGGTCTGATTCTGTATCAGACTTCCTTCATGTCGAGATGCTCATACCTGCGCACTGTGACAAGCCCAGAGCTCTGCCCGGTGTGACATCACAGATGGTGCGTTCGCGTGTAATCGGATTTCCCATGATTAAACACGGCTTGAAGTTCAAAATCACTTTTAAAGCAAAATTAAAGTGATTTATCATTTTGTTTGCAAAAACGAACATATTTAAATGATAAAATATATATATTTTGAGCAATTTTATGAATAGTAAAAAAATCATGTCAGTGGACAAATGTGTTATTTCATGATTTATAGCAGATTTTAGCAGAAGCTACAGGAAAAATCTGCCCCTCTCCATATATGGGCATTCACATGGGCATTCACGTCACTAAAGTGACGCCTTGGAGTTACAGGCGAGCGAGGAAAAGAAAAAGCGAAGCATTTTTAAATATTCCCTAAAGCTGCCTGTTGATTAATCCTGCTGTCGCTCACTCATGTCTATCATATTCTGAGCGAGCATCCACGTAGACATACTAGTTTAATTCGTTTGATCGCGACAAATTCATTCATTTCCGCATCGGCTTTTTATTCTCTCCCCCCGTGACCAGACAGGTCGGGAGTACAGAAAGGCAGCCGCGCAGCGGAGCTCTGCGCGCGTGCTCCCCCGTGCTCCCCGCAACAAGGCTGACGAGAGCAAATACATACACTCGAGGGAGCAAATTACACCGGCACGAATTCGGAACTTCAAAGGTGACCAGCGGAACGAGGAGCCAGAGACGCGCGCGGCTCGCTCCTCTGGGCAGAATGGGTGAGAGCAGCAACGGTCCGCAGCGGTGTTATAAAATAAATAATAAATAAAATCAGAGCGCTGGTCCATATGTACCGTATTCGTCGGCGTATAAGTCGCACCGGAGTATAAGTCGCACCAACCTAATTATGCCCAATTAAATGGAAAAATCAACGTATAAGTCGCACCGGCCTATAAGTCGCACCGGCCTATAGGTCGCACCTCACGTGAACTGGTGTTTTGCCCAAAATGGACTGGCTGCCAAATTGTTTGGAAGGACTTTTGACAAGATTATCACATAAAAACTACAGTATTTTGTTTGATGTGTCTTAGTTGAACTTTTCATTAATAAATGAACATTATTTTGGACTGGCTGCCAAATTGTTTGGAAGGACTTTTGACAAGATTATCACATAAAAACTACAGTATTTTGTTTGATGTGTCTTAGTTGAACTTTTCATTAATAAATGAACATTATTTTGGACTGGCTGCCAAATTGTTTGGAAGGACTTTTGACAAGATTATCACATAAAAACTACAGTATTTTGTTTGATGTGTCTTAGTTGAACTTTTCATTAATAAATGAACATTATTTTGGACTGGCTGCCAAATTGTTTGGAAGGACTTTTGACAAGATTATCACATAAAAACTACAGTATTTTGTTTGATGTGTCTTAGTTGAACTTTTCATTAATAAATGAACATTATTTTGGACTGGCTGCCAAATTGTTTGGAAGGACTTTTGACAAGATTATCACATAAAAACTACAGTATTTTGTTTGATGTGTCTTAGTTGAACTTTTCATTAATAAATGAACATAATTTTTGTATATTTTGTGTCTTTCATCATTTATCTTTAAAGATAAACACATAAAAATATATTTTTATTAGCTGACATTACAGTAAAAAACGTGTCTCAGTTTAAAATGATGACAGAAACAGATACTGTATTTATTTTATGGTTTTTATTTATTTATTCAAAACCATTGAAGTCTTCATCTTCTGTGTCACTGCACCATTTTTGGACCAGGCAGATGTCAACAGTGTAGGTACTGTAAAGGGTTTCTTAGCGCCCATAGCGGCCGAAACTGGTACTGCACCATTTTTGGAGTTTTTGACCAAAGTCAAATTATGACCAAAATATTGGAAAAATCGACGTATAAGTCGCACCGGCCTATAAGTCGCAGGGCTTAGAAATGTAGGCAAAAAGGTGCGACTTATACGTCGGAGAATACGGTACACACAAATGCACCAGGAAATATGCAGTTTTAACTCCCACTCTCTCTCATAAACCTCCATGGAAACTCACTCCTGCCTTCTGCCTTCTGGGTGGAGATGTAACAAAAGTCACATGACACTTCGGGACTCTTCGGCCAGGTTTCCGGATTCATTCGGGAGTGGGTTGTTTTTTTGTTTGTTTTTTTAACCCTCGCCTGGCCCAAATGCAAAAATGAAAATAGACATAATATTAAATTACAGTAATTGTCCTATGGTGAATTGTTACTGTCATGGTGGGTGTTGTCCTTTAACGATCCGTTAAAATACACCAGAATGCAGGAAATGGCATCTACTTCATTCAGATTTTGAGGTGGAGGACCCTCAGACAAATGCTTCGGATGCCAAAATAGTGTTTGGGATCATTGTCCCATTGAGCCACCCAGCTGTGTCCAAGTTTCAACCATCAAGCAGTTGATTAGAGGGAAATTTTAAATAGAAAAATGCAAGTGGTGGTCCTTTATTATTGTTCCATCCACTTTAGACAATGGACCAGTACAACACATGACGCTACCAACTTCATGATTCATGGTTTGTATGTTGTTTTTGATTTTCAAGCCTCTCTTTGACTCCTCTAAACAGAATTTTTGTCATTGTGGCCAAATAGTTCTATCTTTGTCTTATTTGCCTATAAACTTTCTTGGGAAGACATTTGTGCAGCTAAGAATTTCAATGGAGCCTGAAGTTGGTGCTTTTGTGGCTTAGTTTCTTGTCAGAGGTTTCTGGTCAGAGGTGATGTAACTTACTACTTTGTGGACAGTGACCCTGGTGTTTCAGCAGTCTTCAGTTCATGACAGGCTTGAGCCTTGGTGGTTAATGAATTGTCCCTGAACATTCTAACCAATTTTCTTTCAGTATGAGTATTAGTCAGTCCAATAGGTACTTTCAAATAGTTTCTATGCTGGCTAAGGGAAACTACCAGCTGCAGTGTATCATGATTACTAACAAGAACTTCATAGATCTTAACCTTGTCTTGTTAAAATGTATTCAAGAAATGTCAGCACCATTTAGTAAAATGTGTAGGTCAATCAATGTATGGTATGTATACTGTATAAGGTAAGCTAAAGGCGCTCAATACAAGATCAACTGGACTACGGTGACCTTGAGTGCAAATAAAACAAATACAATGTACAATGTACAAATAAAATGTATTATTATTATTATTATTATTATTATTATTATTATTATTATTATTATTATTATATATTAGCCAGTGTGTATAATTTAGCAAAATCCACTATAAATTCAAGCTTGTGTGTCTAATAATTTTTTATGTAATTCAAGTAGCATGTTTTATACTTTGTAATCACTCACTGCAGTGAAAAATCCACCTGTCTCCAGACTTCTATCTGAGAGGCGGTGAGTCAGGCTGCTAGCTACCGGTAACTCTTAGTTGGAGGTGGAAACGTCCAAGACGTGCCTAGCACCAAAAAGAAGAAACGAGAGCCTACCTGTGTGTTCTGCTCCGAGGCAGCTTTCACAGATGGTGTGCAGACCATATATGGGAATCATCCGTCCACAAACATCTTCATCTGGTCTTAGTTTTCTTATGCTGCTTGCAAGCTGAAGAAAAAGGGGAGTTGAACACCGGTCTCAGGGCTATTTATATTGACTGGGGGTGGGGCCCAGCAGGTGGGCGTGGACTAAAGGCCGAGATACACTGAAGCAGACTCCGTATACGCGCGTATACGCGCATATTTTGTGCGTATGTTTTTGCTGCTATACTTCAAGAAACTATCAGCTTTCAAACGCTCTCGTTCTCCTTGTTGTAATATGAGCAGCAGCACACGGAAGGGACTCAACTGAGCTCGCTGATTGGTCACTTTGACACGCCTACTGAAATGATTGACAGATTTCAGTCAGCTCAAAGTGAAACCTATCATGAGCAGCTCGCTGAAGACCGCTGCGGTGTTCTGATGCGGTGTTTCTACTATATATGTTATAAAAAGTTCTCTCAGAAATAAAAATAATAACAGGGAGTGCTTTTCCTGCAGCACACAGCCCACCAGGGAATATATAAAACATCGCGCACCCAGGTAGGACCTGAATTCATTCATTTCATTCATCGAGTGAACGGAGGAAGAAGCGGTTACTTGACTTTAGGCAAAAAAACAAAAGAAAAGGCCCGATCAGCGATAAAAAAGAGGAATTTATTTAATTTGTGTAACATACAAAACAGTCCGGCGCCGGGGAAGTTTAGGTCAGACACCGCGCATCGCGTATGCGCATCGCGTATGCGTAGTAAAAAAATACTTTTGCGCGTACTTGCCCTGAGGGGCTACGCGGGGCTACGCTTTTGCCACAGCGTACGTACGCTGCGTATAGGCGTATCGTGAGGACGCTCGAGTGTATCTCGTCCTTCAAGTTTTCAGTGCTGGTGTGCTGCGCAGGGGGATAAACCCGCTAGAAACAGCCTTAAAGGGCTATGCCTATGCACAGAAAATCTGGGGTTACAATACGTAACCAACATTTTATAAACATAACTACCCCAGCCTTTAAACAGTTTGGTCATATCAGTCATTAATAGCTCATAATTAATTTATTCAACTTTTATTTAGTCAGGTTAATCCCACTGAGCCTTGAGGCCTCATTTACAAGAGAGCCTGGTTTCAACAAAGAATGATGACAACAATGGACAACAGCGACAACAATAGACAGTCATAAAAGAGACATACCGATTTTTTTTTTTTACAAATAAAAAAAGAAGGCAAAAAAGTAAAAAAAAACAGCTAGATTATAAGGTGAATTTAGAAAACTAAAAACAAGAACATGTCTGCATTGATTCTTGCCAGGAGTCCAACAGATTCTTAAAACCATTTAGAGAGGTCCAGGTTGAGATCTTCAGATCATTTTGTAAGATATTCCAGGAAACAGGAGCAGAGTAGGAGAAGGCCCTTTTGCCTAGTTCAGTCCTCACTGAGGGGACACTGCAGGTAATCATGTCCTGAGAGCGCACGCTGTAGCTGCACTCACGCAAAGACATGTAGAAGGAGATGTATGAAGGCAGCAGACCAACAAGTGATTTAAAGATGAAAATGTACCAGTGGAAGAGTCTGTGTGAAGTTAATGATGTCCAGTTAATAATAATAATAATAATAATAATTTAAAAAATATATATATAATAATAATAATAAGACATTCATGCTCATAAGCAGTGTTCATAAACTTCTGACCACAACTGTAATAAACTAGTCATGAGGTTTTTTTAATTCACTAATGGCAAATATCTCATCTAAATAATTCAGAACCTTTCATTGGCAATTTACCCAGAGATCAAGTTCTCAGAGTCTTCTAATAAAGTTTATTTTTTGTATTCAGCCAGAAAGAAAAACTATTTTTTTTTTTGGTCATATCCTCACAGAGTCGGAATGACGTCATCAAGGAGCGCTTTGGCATGGACTGGAAATCTGACATCACGTTACGATTGGCGGCACTCCACGTCTACATCACTGTGTCCTCCGCAAGGCCTAATCAGAAGATCTCCCTCAAATACGTTGAGTAAGTCCACAAAGTCTATTAACAAACGCGAGTGGCATATCAATGAGTTTCATATAGTGAAGCGTGTTCATTCAGTAATATCTGAAAGATTAATAATTAATCCCAACAGTATTAAAAATTCCAATTACTCAAGGACAATTTTCCCTAGGTAGTTAGTTATCTATTGCAAAATACAGTGCTTTGCGAAATTACATCCCTCAAAATTTGTGAATTTACTTTTCAAAACCTCAACCTTGCGAGTAATTAGCTTTTGCTATCACAGCCATAGAAGCAGAGCTGGTTCAATGTTTGTAATTGACTAAGGATGGCTACGATAAACCAGGAGTTACCGCGAATGGAAGCTAGACTAAATTGGTCTTCTCGTGCAAATACAAAAAAAAATAATCATCTCAGTATCAGCTGCTTTTCACAGTGTTTTCTATTTTGTGTATTGAAATCTGCAGTTTTTCTTTTCTCTCAATCACAGAAAAGAGTGGGGACTTGAACCTTTCCTTCCACTGACTTTGCTTCCCACAGTGAAGGAGAAGAATGTGTGTAAAACCCTGTCACAGCTGCTGAAAACATACCAACATCCACCTCCGTCAGGCAACAAGGTGTGCATCAATTTTATATCATAAAGATAAGTGTATAAAATAAATAAATAATAATCTCTTGTCTAATTTAGATACTGTAATTGCAATTAACCTTTATGTTTCAGCATTTTGCAGCTTAAACACAGGTCATTTTATTGTACTGTTTTATCTGGTTATGTCTGCTTGATAACAAGTCCTTAGGGTGAGCCTTTTATCCCCACAGATTTAACTGTAGCAAAAGGCTATTATCAAAAACTGTGGCTCAACAGTGCCTCCAAGAGCATTTAGGGAGTGCAGGAAAAAGATTTCACCTTCAGAGAGAACAATTTGCTCATTATCACTGTGCTGACAGGTTCCTCCGCTCCAAGGGAAACTACAGTACATGAGAGTTCTCAACGACCTTCCACCTTTTGGGGGAATTCTGTTCAACACTGTTGGATTGGTAATACACATTTTTATATTTTCCATTCAAAAATTACTGCTGTGTGTATTGTTCATTTATTCCTGTGCTCTGAGACATGTGACTGTAAATGATTTCTTTAAACAACTGTATGACGTACAAGCAATTCTAAAACGTGTGGCATTCTCATACAGGATGAGAAACAGTCTGCTACGATGCTACTGGTGGGCCCCCGACATGGCATCAGTCACGTGATCGACCTGAAAAATAACCTCACAACTGTTTTGGCCGAGTTCAGCAGAGTTTCCAAGATTCAGCTGTACAGAGAGAGCCACGGAGTGGCCCGTGTGGAGGTGTCAATCCATGAGGCCAAGGTGTTCCCTTTTAGTTTTAACTTCATCAAAGCATTGCTCTACAATTTAATGTTTTATTTAAACACCTTATAACAAAATATGAAGACAGTGTTTGTTATCTGCTCTCTAATCCCTAACTTTTCTGTTAATCATGTCCCCCAGCCGCTGGTCCTTCTTATGGAATGGCCTGATGCCAGTAACTTTGCATCTCTCCTCTCCGGCTACTACAAGCTGTTTGTAGACCCTAAACGGACCATTTATTTTCGTAACGTTGGTCAGACTCAGCTTGTCAAACCAGGTAAGAGTTATGATCAAATAAACATTTTAAATATAAAACACGATTCAAACAAATAGGAGTCATTAACATTATTTAAAAGCTGAAACTATTAGGCATGACAATTTTAAAGTGAAACAACAGAACCTGTTTTTATTTGTGCCATATTAGACACCGCATGCCAAGAAAAATTTGCCAGTTTTATTTTAAGTTTGGTCAACATGGACATGGTTGGACTCTTCTCTATTGACTAAAGTCCTTGTAGTGAATCAGATTTGCCTGGAACTCCCATCTCATGGCGCCCTCTGCTGTCTTTCTTTTCATCTCCATCCTGACTCATTGGAATGGAAAGCCATGTTTCTTTTTCCTGGGGCAGATTGAAATTGTAAAGTGCATTGTGCTTTTGGTGTGATCATAAACTTTTAGTGTTCAAACATGAAGACATTCTACACCATCTGCTGCATCAGTCTGTAGAATACATTAAAGAAGAATTGTGCTATCATATCATCACATTATATTCTACTCTAACCCTCCAAACTCAGAAAATTTCAGCTATTAACATCCATCTCTGAAATATTCCCCATCTGACCACAGCTTCTACTGCTTGTCCATCTGGATCTTCTCTATACCCACTTGTTCTTAACACCTCAAACTCTCCACTGCTCTGACAATTCTGTCCTCAGATTACCGAAGCTCCCACCACCCCCACCCACGCACTGGGGCAACTGGATTGCAAAGTGGAGGGAGGCGAGGGGAGGAGAGGGAAAGCTCACACAGAGAGTCGGGGAGCTCAAGAGCCCTGGTTCCTGCAGAGCCTCAGCATCTGGGCCTGTGTCATGTTCACCTTCGAGAACACCAACAATTTCAGGAGCACCAAGTGCACACTGAGGCTGAACTCGACATCAATGAGAACTTTATTTCTCATGAGCCCCACGGGCGGCCCCGCACCAAGTCAGACCCCACGCAGGAGAGTACAGAAGACATAACTGGGGTTTTAGAGAACCCAGTAGTGGAGAAAGAAGTTTTTCGAGCCAGAGCTCAAACAATGGGTCAATCCAAGAAATCCTCACGATACTTCTGTGACTCCTGCAAAGCCAGGCTTAGGGCAGAGGGTCTATCAGTAGTAATGAACAGCAGTGGGAGCTCTGGGAAGCATTGTTCTGGTGCATGTGCCTCCAGAGTTGCAGGAGCTGTTGATCTCACAGCACTTCCACCTCCTGGGAATGAAGAAGAGGATGAGGGGAAAACTGATGTAGGAGCAGAAATGTTGCAGCCACCCCCACCTGCAATTGCTGCCCCACCACCCGGCTTCAGGGATAACAGTTCTGATGAGGATGATCCAAAAAGAGGAAGGAAGGGTCGAACAGGTGCCATGATTGGGGTTGCCCCTGGAAAACCGCCACAATCCAAGGAAGATGTGCCTGTGACACTGATTGATAATGTGGCCACAAGAACAGTTCGAGACCATGCCCAAGAGCTTGACGATGCACTGGTGTCCACCTTACAGGCACTTGAGGCTTTGGCAGCCTCTGAGGACTACCCACATCACCCTCAACAACCAACACAGACTGCAGGTCAACAGCCTCAGTCATGCCACAGCTCACATTTCACTCAGAAAACAAACACTTTCAGCAATACCTTTTGATTAGCTAAATTTCACATTGGCAAAATGTGGTTCTGCAAAGTGTGAGAGTCTTTGCAGATTTCATTTTATAGAAACACTTGAGAAGTCTTTGTCATGAGATGACAGAGAATGTTTTGTTTAAGCTCCTAATTGTAGTCAAGGTTAATTGAAAAAAAAATCATACCTTGTATCTGCTTCACATAAATAAATAAATAAAACAGTACCGGTAGACAATTATGGACATTGATAATGAAACAAATAGGATGCCACTGATGCCTTTGATCTTAGCTGATATCATTATTGATTTTACTTGATTTTATCACTTGCTTTATTTTATTTATTTTTTAAGCAAGCCTAATCTGCATCCACATGATTTTATCTTTGATCTTAGTCGATATTATTATTGATTTTATTAGATTTTATCACTTGTTTTATTTTTATCTTTGCTTTGTTACACTTTGTAGCACTTTGAGATTTTTATTAATGAAAAGTGCATTATAAATTGAATTCATTATTATTATTATTATTATTAATACATTTATACTAAAATAAAGAATTTACATAAATAGCATGTTTCAAAACCTTCATTAATCACGAACCTGCTTTTAAATGTTGTAATACTTTCATATTAGATTAAACCATTTAAGTACATAATAACTGATTTGAGAACATTTACAGCTACTTCAGCCTTTTTCTATTTGTTATTCTAATCAATATATTCTGTGTTATTTCTTGCTTCTTGAATATACTAACACTGCACTGCATTCTTGTTCTCCTCAGGGCTGATTGTCTTAGCTGCAATTACACCTGAGTCATCACTGGATTCAGGTCATGAGACCAACTCTTCTGAACTGGCAGATGTTTCTGAGATGGTGTCAGCAATGAAACAAAACCAGAACCAGACTTACCTGCTCGCTCATCATATCAACAAGGAGCGTATTCTCTGTCGCCGTGACTTTCCCCTGGCTATACCTGGATGCACTGCAAAAACAATAGGAACGGGGGCCTTTTCTGTGGGTCAGATCCGTGCTGGCTGCCCACCCAAGCAAGTAATCCTCAGTAAGACTGTTCCATTTAAAGTCAACCAGCCCAGCCAAGATTCAGCAATACTTAGGGTCATGACAGAGCTTGGGGACAATCAAGGCACTAACCAGAAAGCAAAGATAAAAGCAATCTCTGAGTCTGCCAAAGCAAACAACCTTGATCCCTCTTCTAAGCCAGAAGAACTTAACGTGACTGACTCTTTACTGACGGCTCAAGTCAATACAGATCAGAATTTATCCAATTATTCTGGAGAAATGCAAAGCCAAAATCTCCCTGATGGTATAAAAGTGAAGACACCAGCACCTCCTTTTGTGGACCCAATGAAGAAAGCCTTACCGAAAATTTTGGCTGTGGACACAACTGTCCCTGCCAAGATCTCCCACATTAATATGTGCCAAGATGCCATTACTGCCTCTAGTGAGACCATGAAGCCTTCAAGCTCTACAGAACTTGTGCCAGTAGATGACCTTTTCTGCACATGTCCAGTGCAAAAGGAGTCTGCACCTCAACTAAAACTAAAAGACCCACAAGTACAGAAAATAGTGGTATTTCAATCATCATCCCCCACAGATGATGAGCGACTTCAAGCTAAAGGCCTCCAACTGGCAAGCAGCAAAGAAAATGCAGCAAGGGCAGGAACAGATCCAAGTTTGGCAAAACCAAGCCCACAAACACAAACCAAGTTATCCCCTCGTTTGCCACCAAAAGTAGAAGACAAGGAAACAACTGAAAACAAAAGTGAGAGTGCCCAGGGAAAATCTCAAGAGTCACAAAAATGCCCAGTAAAGGCCTTACCTATTTTAGATGACCTTACAACACCAAGTCCCTCTGTAGAAAAAGTATCCACTCTCCCAGCCAGAGACTCGATAAAGCAGGACAATGGTAAGGGGAAGTCCCAACGGAGTGCTCCTTTCTTGAGCTTTAGGAATCTTCTTTCAGCAACATTTCCAGCTCGAATGCGAAGAGAGACTGATGAACGTAGGGCTCAGTTGCAAAAAGTTCGCCAGTATGAGCTAGAGTTCTTAGAGGAGCTTCTGAAACCCAAGTCATCACAGGGAGAATTTTTGCCTCAAGGTTCTTCACCTGTACCATCAGGCACGCCTTGTGCATGCCAACTTCGTACCAGTCCTGTTCTTAAGGCTCCAGGAATCTCCAGGGAGCAACGGCGCAGTTGTGACTGTAAGCGAATGTGTAGGGGCATGCGATTACCTGACACACCTGTTGGTGCCGCAACAGAGATCGAAAACAGAGGCAGAGAGAGAACTACCTCGAAGACCCCTCCATCAGTCTCCAAAGTCCCTCATGCTGAAGGTGGCACAAGTAGACCTCAAACCTTAGAAATTAAGACCACAAGAATAAGATCTACTAGCCTTGAGTCGAGAGAGCCGAGGGGAGACCTGACCTCCTGTCTGCCGACCTGTACTTCTCAAAACGATTGCATGGGAGGTCCACAGTACAAAAAGCTACAGAGACGATACAGTATTGGTGAGCTGGATAACAGCACTAGCACACCTGTGTATGCAGAAGTGAAGCCAAAAGCTAAAAGTCTGGAGAAGGAGATGGAAAGAGTAAGAGCCACAGGGCTGAGGCTCCCT
>JBBPBX010005659.1:28968-42247 GCA_038048925.1 Garcialebias charrua | reverse complement strand
CATCTACAGTACACTGACCAACAGAAGCATATTCTCTTGTTTAAAAACTGCAGGTATGAAACACACCTGCTTAGGGCAGACAATGTAGCAGAGACCCAATTCACAGTTTTATCCACTGTAAAATGATGTTATTACCTCACTCAGATAGAGAAGACATGCCCACAGTATAACCAGTAATACAAACTGTTTTACATTATCACAGCTCACTTATATCTCACTGGAACCATAGTTTTAAATATAGACATTCAAGCGAGTAAGCCTATAGGATTTTGCACAACCTCTGAAATATCTGCTGAAATCGAAATGTATAGTTTAATGTTTGTGTGTTTGAGCCATCTCGCTGCTGACAAACTTTACTTGAGCCTGCATTGCTGGTCTTTCACAAGTCGTCTCCTCAAAACTCATTCTGGCCCCTTTTCCAAAATAGGTTTTTGTTTCTATGTCACGAATGGGGGATCATGACATTCTATCTAGGTTTTCAGATGCTACATAAAATAACTGCTTTCTATGTGCTGTCACATATTGTGCAATCTAGCAAATATTTAAACACAAAACATCTACCTTCCTTCTCTGCATCAAGTCAGCTTTGGCTGTCATTATTCCCACATTTAGAGTTGCAGCCCTCAGTCCTACCAAGTTTAACTGTTTTGGATAAATTTTAAATCTAATGTGATCCCATGTAGTGATCTGTTAGTACTCAAGAGTATGTGTTGTGAAGGACTCTGGACCACTACCATGTCAAATTTAAATTCAATATTTACAACAACAACAACAACAACAACAACAACAACAACAACAACAACAACAACAACAACAACAACAACAACAACAACAACAACAAAATATTGAGATTTTGTGTTTGCTAGTCAGCTGGCTGTGGCAACTGTGAGCTGATTCCACAAGTTATTCAGTTATAAATGTTGTTCCACTGATTTAAAGTTTAATTAAAATCCATCTAGTGCTTCAGGAAATATTTTGCTAACACTATAAATAAAATAACACAAAAGGGAAAAACAATAATGTCGCTTTTGGCAGTGGGCAAAAATAGCGTTTGCATGTATCTCCATGAAATATTTGAGACTGGACTTGTTTTGAAGCAGTAGTCACCTGGGGCCTCATGTATCAACCGTGCGCACGCACAAAAACCGTGCGCACGTCACTTTCCACGCAAAACCCCGTATGTATGAAAACTGAACTGAACGTGAATATCTGCGCATCCAAGTACATTTCCACGCAAGCTCCCCTGCTGGCGTACGCACGTTTCTGTGGTTCTTGTTCCTTTGGCGACACTTACAGGTGATTCAGAGAAACTGAAGCCCCACAGTCTGTGGTTGACTTTAAGAGCGGCTTGAAGACCTTTCTTTTCAACCGAGCATACTCTGCCTCCTCATGATTCTACTTTTGATCTTAGCTGATACTGTTGTTGATTTTAATTGTTTTATTATTTGTTTTATTGACATTTAATTCTGTTGCACCTTGTAGCACTTTGAGAATTTCATTAATGAAAAGTGCGTTATAAATTGAATTCATTATTATTATCATTATTATTATTATTATTATTAGAGGATGTAATAAATAGTGTAACACGCAGAGCATTTATTTATAAACAGATATAATTTTCTGATCTAGGATATGGCGTATCAGCCGTTTTCAGAAATAATCATTTTTCAGTTTGGCACTGCTGGGGCGCAAGGAGCCCTGCATACGCGTGCACATGCAGAAGCAGCGATCAACCTGTTCCACAGGAGCTTTCCAGAGGGAGCTGGGAGACCGATCGGGACTGTGCTGTCCAGTCCACACAAAGCCGATTCATGTCCAATGGAATGTCTCATCCATATGATCCCAAAGGCTGAGTTATGGTCGCGCTTTGAGCGCGCGTGCACCCTCGCCGGTGTTACACGGCAGTGGAAGTGTTTCATTATCTGTGTTTATTGTAGATGTCTCCAAAATGACACGTGAAAGTACACCATTCATAACTTGTAGGAGTACAAGCTTCACAGACAGACTGCGCACAAGGCTGCGGAGCGCGCAGCGTTTGGAGACTCCAACATCACGTCATGTCATGAAAACTCTCCACTGAGACGCACAGACTCGTTTCTTCATATCATCTATTAAATAAACAAAGATCTATGTTCTAGCAAACATCCAAGTAAGTTCCTCTGTGTTTACAGTAATTATGGTAATTAACTCGTGCGCAAAGTTAATATTTTCACTCAGAATGAATGAATGAGCCGGTGCGCACCTGACAGCAGCGTGCGCGCACACAAATACCGGCACACAATCACTCGTTCTTTGCGTGATGAACACATTTTATTACTATTCTTACTTCGGATGTTTGTCCTCACTCATATTATATTAAATTCATTATTTTCCTGAATCTAGAAATCATTTCTGATCGCGCAGGGATCAAACAAACATGTCCTTCACACATGCAGGAAGTAATTTGCATCTGTTTAACATATGTAAATGAAGGCGTGTCAGGGGAGGTGTCTGACGTGCGCTCAATTCCACGTTGATTGTGATGTACAAAAGGAATGTGCGTGGATACCGGTGTACGCACAGTTTGATTAATCTGGATTTTTTTGTGCGTACACACTTTTCTGGATTTCACCGTACGTCACTTTTCAGTAGGAAATCCACGCAGGTTTTTGATACATGAGGCCCCTGATCTGGTCTGAACCACACTCGGACTAGCCATCAGCTCATCAGTCTGGTCAGAATTAAACAATTTTTTATTTGAGGTCCTTCAGTGAATGCTCTACAGCAGGTAAGATGTTAACTATTCGCAAGTTACCTGTCTGTGTCTAACTCCGTTACATAAGAGGGTCAAAAATTAAAAACTTGGTTCAAACTAAGGGCCAGTTTCAATTCAAGTCAGAAACCAGACATCTTTTCTTTGTTACAAGTCCCACAACAAGAGTTTAATTGGTCTCATTTGAAGATCTTGTCACGATTGGGCGTGTGGTTGAGACCCAAATGCAAGCAAGACTCCAAGAGTGTAGCAAAACAGAATTCATTTACAAAAAGTCAAAAACATGAGCTGACAGGGCAGCAGAATTACTCACGACTCGAGGAACAATACAGAATACCAGGAACTAGGAAACCAGGAACTAGGAAACCAACCGTGATGGTGCAGGCATTATACCGTATTTTCCGGAATATAGGTTGCATCTTTTTGTCTGTTTTGCATGCCCTGCGACCTATATTCAGGTGCGACCTATTTATGGCTTTTTATCACTTTTGGCCGCTAACGTTCTAAAATAAGCTGATTTGTAATCATGTATTAACAAAAATTAAACAGAGACACACTAAAACATATATTCAGCTAACAAATATTTATAGGTGTGACCTATATTCAGGTGCGACCCGTATATGGATTTTTCCAAATTTTTTGCAATAATTGGACAATGCAACCTATATTCCGGTGCGACCTATATTCCAGAAAATACGGTACTTACACTTACTGCTTAGTTAATGCTCCTCTGCCAGAGAGCAAGAGAGCTCAGAATATAAAGGCAAGGAACTAATCATGGGAACACAAAACACCTGGGGAGTACAGTAATTAACTAGGGACACCTATCAGACTGGAGAGTAATGGTACATGGAGATTAAACTAAACTGAAACCAGGAGCAGAACTAGACTAAACATGGAGCACAAGGAGTAATTAAACTAAAGCACAGGAGCAGAAATGATTAAACATATTACATGAAGATTTAGACTAAGAGCACAGGAAAGGAGAATTAAACATCACATGAAGATTTAGACTAAGAGCACAGGACAGGAGAATTAAACATCACATGAAGATTTAGACTAAGAGCACAGGACAGGAGAATTAAACATCACATGAAGATTTAGACTAAGAGCACAGGACAGGAGAATTAAACATCACATGAAGATTTAGACTAAGAGCACAGGACAGGAGAATTAAACATCACATGAAGATTTAGACTAAGAGCACAGGACAGGAGACCAAACAAGGAAGGACCAGCAGAGGACCAGCAGATGGCGCCAGCCTATTGACAGGAAACTAAAACAGGAAAACAGACAAAGGCCAGCAGAGGGCGCCATCCTTACAGTCCTCTGTTACTCTTTCCACATAAAACAAAAATTTAAAAAACTGAAAATTTCAAATTAATGTATTCTGTTTCAAAATTGGCCAGATTTGCTCGTTTTTTAAGGCGATAAAAATATCTTGCATTAATACATCATCTTGGCGTTCAGATAAGATGTTTACAAGGGCCGCGTTTTGCCCTCGGGCCTTGTGTTTTAACATCTTTAACCTTTTGGGTTTATATTTCACCGGCAGCTCCCTGACGGGCGGCAGGTGAATGTGGGTGGGGAACGTTTTGGGGCCCCTGAAGCTCTTTTCCAGCCTCATCTCATCAATGTGGAGGGAGTCGGGGTGGCTGAGCTGCTCTTCAACACCATCCAGGCTGCGGACATCGACCTCAGGTCAGAGTCTCCGCCCCGCTCTCTTTGACAAACGCTGGTGTCTTTCTGACACCGTCATGTCTTCTCTGTGTCCTCCTGAGCAGGGCGGACTTCTACAAGCACATCGTTCTGTCGGGCGGGACCACCATGTACCCCGGCCTCCCGTCCAGACTGGAGAGAGAGATCAAGCAGCTCTACCTGGAGAGGGTCCTGAACGGAGACACGGAGAAACTATCTGTAAGAACCTGAAAAATTAAACATAATATTAATATTAAAATGAAATGTTTTAACACATCTGACAAGTTAAATGTTTTCAAGAGTTTAGGAAAAACTTTGTAGATTTTGGTTCACGTGAGTTTTTTTAATGATGGCTCCAAAGGCATGAATGACTTCCTGGTTCAATCATTTACAGTTTGTTTTATTATTGCTCACTGCCTATAATAGAGTTTTTTGTGCCTGTGTTTGTGTCTGTTCATTAGTGTGTCTGTTAGCAAAATTTCTCAAGTACCACTGGATATATTTTAAAGAAACTGTCAGAAATTAGTCACTGGGTGAGCATCTACAACTGATTTACTTTTGGAATCAACCTGATTCAAGATGGCCGCAGCACCTAATCAAATTTAGTAAACACAGAACTGTCTATAAGTGAGTCACTTTTACTGACACTGAGCTAAGTTTTAGTGTGGTAGTAGCTGAGAGTGATTTACAACAAATACTTCAAGCACTGATTATGCAACATTTTTGCTTAACATGTCACCATTAACTATTGAAGTCAACACTGTCTGTCTGTCTGTTAGCAAAATATCTAAAGAGATACTGGACAGATTTGAATGAAACTCTCAGAAAGTTTACAATTGTTCAACTTTTGGAGTCAGCCTGTTTCAAGATGGCCACCCCAGCTGACTTAACTTAGAATACGCTCAAATGGATTTAACTCAGTCAGTTTTATAGATATGGAGCTAAAGTTTGGTGTGGTAGTAACTGAGGATCAGCTACAAGACATACTTTGAGTGCTATCAGCTCATGCAAGTTTTTACTATATGGAGTGAATTCGCATCAACCATAGGCTCTGTCATTTCTCAACATGAGATTAACTTAATTTAAAGGGAGCAGGTGATAGACATTCATTCACAGAATACTAAGCCCAAAGTGTATTAATAACACTAGACAAGTCAATCCAGTTTTGAAACATGTGTTTGTCATAATTAGTGTATAAAAGCATCATTGTAATGATAAGACAGCTTTTCCAAATCTTTACAGGTAGTCCTCGACTTACGACGTAGATCCGTTCCTACGCAGCGTCATAAACCGATTTTCGACGTAAGTCGAAATATACGTACATACTGCACCATATACATACAGTACTGTATTACCAAGCACTTAGTCTATCCTAACACAGTACCCTATAATTATAAAAAATAAAATAAAAACACAGTACCCTACATAGTTATCAAAAAACCCATATGTTTGAGAGCCATAATGAAGGGGAAAAAAAGAGTTATAGCCTACTTGGATGCTGGTGACTGTCAAGATCTGTTAGGTTTGAACCCAAAATGCAGGCAAGATGATTGAAGCAGGAGATTTGTTTTAAAATAAAACTTATTTATTTTTAAACAACACAAAACAAAAGCTGGCGTGGCAGCAAAAACTATCAAACTAACAGACTGGCAAACAGGATGGGTACAGAAGGACCGTGTTGTCTGAGGGCCAAGATGGTGTAGTGCAGTGGTGGAGAAAGTACTCAAACACTGTACTTAAGTAAAAGTACAAATAAACAGACAAAAATTTACTCTAGTAAAAGTAGAAGTACCATATTAATGTTTTTACTTAAGTAAAAGTAAATAAGTACTTGCTTTTAAAAATACTTAAAGTATTAAAGTAAAAGTACTTGCTGAATGTATTACCTAATGCAATGGTCTACAATATCATTAAGTGGGCCTATAGTATGTATATTTTCTGTAATACATTAATGGTGTTGAGTCATTTTAATGATCAATGCTGCAGATAATACATGTTTTTATTGTGTTAACTCTGTGACACAATTCACAGTTGGACTTGTGAGTCTGTGCATCAGAATTTCCACTTTGCAGTGATTCAATGGACCAACTCCCCTCTCGACATCAGTTGAAACCTAATGACAAATCAAAAAGCTGCAACATGAATGTAACTTGTAACTCAACACATTATAGAAATGTAGTGTAGTAGAAAGTACAGATACTTCATGTAAAATGTAGTGCGGTAAAAGTAAAAGTACCCACATTTAATTCTACTTAAGTAAAGTACAGATACAGGAAAAATGTACTTAAGTACAGTAACAAAGTATTTGTACTTAGTTACATCCCACCACTGGTGTAGTGGCAGGGCTTCCGACTTGGGACCCGAAGGACGCGGGTTCGCGCCCCGGCCACTACACACCTTGGGGTGTCTATGAGTGCACATCTAATTCTCCAGCTCCCCGGGCGCTTTCTATGGCTGCTCATTGCACCACCTGGTGGTGGTTGGGTTAAATGCAGAGACGAATTTCGTCTGTATGGGAAACACACAGATGACAGGAAAGGACATTGTTATTATTATTATTATTATTATAACAGAGAACAGAGCTGAAACCAAAAAACAATGACTGGACAGGTTGGAGGTAGATGGCAGGAGTTTAAATACTGAGCTGAACAGGTGGAAGAAATGAAGACTGATTGCTAAGCTGAGGCAGAAGGGGTGTGGTGAACAGTTGACTGACAGGAGAGGCTGTGAGCAATGACAGATGGGTGAAAAGCAAAACAGCAGGAAAAACAAACAATGACATGAGGGGCAGAAAGAGTGAGCAGATGAGTAGAATCAGGAAGGAGGGAGTGAAAAGAAATGACAGAGACAAAGTTACAACAAGAAACAAATCACACAAAGAACAGAACAAAAATCAGAAGGGCAGAGGAACAAAGAACATGCAGATTAAGCAGGGAGGCATGTACAGATGAACTGATTAAGCAGGGAAGGCATGGTGCAGGGAGACAGGAGCAAAGGAAGGGTGACAGGCACTACCGGGAGAATGGTAAAACTACAGGAGCAGAGGAAGGGTGACAGGCACTACCGGGAGAATGGTAAAACTACAGGACTGTGGACAGAAGGGGCAAAAATATGACAGAAGGGACTCGGGAGTAAGTGTGAGGTCAGGCTAAGGGAGGGGAGTCAGCGGGGCCACTGACCGTGACAGTGACAACGTATTCCTCTGTCCATCCTCCGTATTCTCTATTGCGTTTACGACGTAAAACCGCCGTCCAGCTCCCAGCTCATGTATCCGACTGCAGCAACCTCTGATCGGACTCGCTCCGTCTAAACCCGGCTTCCTCATCTCTGGAGCTCTGAAACTTCCAGGATGTGCACCCAGCATTCTTAGCTCACGTGTATGACGGCAGCAACCTCTGATTGGACTCGGTCCGTCCAAACCCGGCCTCCTCTGGAGCTCCGCCTCGGTCCAGCTCTGCCCTCTGCCGTATCCCTCCGCCCGCCGCCGTACCACGTACAGTGCAATACAGTACTGTAGTTTTCTGCCACAGCGGCCGCTGCGTCACTCGAAAAAAGGCTGTTCATAGTAAATGGGAGATGGGTCGTAACCACGAAACGTCGTAACTCGAGACCGTCTTAACCCGAGGACTACCTGTATTTCTCTGCAGCATCTTTTCAAATCAGACAGACGCTGGCAAGGCTTAAAAAAACAAGAAAATTAATGTGATCACTTTTCTTCACTTGACTCCTCTCCTCTGCAGAAGTTCAAGATTCGAATCGAGGATCCTCCCCGACGTAAACACATGGTGTTCCTGGGAGGCGCAGTGCTGGCCAACATCATGAAGGACAAGGACTCCTTCTGGCTGAGCAGACAGGAGTACCAGGAGAAAGGCCTGGGAGTCCTGCAGAAGCTGGGAGGTGGAATCAGATAAAACAAAAACACAAGAAACAAAGGCTTCTAGTTCACTCGGCTGTTCATGATAGCTCTGCCCCTTTTATGGCCCGCCTCCTAAAACGTCTCTTCCATTGGCTTTTCTTCTTTGTTTTCAATAAAATTCACTTCTGAAAACTAGCAGAATTATTATTTTTTAAGTTAAAATATCCAAAATGTTAGATTTCTGTCAGAGGAGTGGATCATTGATGACTTATTGTAATACTCACCTGACACCTCAGAGCCTGAAGAAAGAGAAAAAATTATGGAATATTTTGAAGTCAGATTATTCGGAAAGTTTAACAACTTTTATCTTATTCCAGAGGAAATGTTGTGACATTCCTGCAAAATTTGAATGTATCTGAAGTGCTACAGCTAGCTGCTACTGCTAGTTGTACTTACAAATAGACTTCTACAAAAATAACCATGTAAACCTAAACTACCGGTAATGGCAATGTAAAGTTGGGGGCCACTTCCTAATAGTGCCTCTATACTACAAAAGGATTTGTTAATGCTTTATAAATATGTTGTTCATAAAACTTTGAAAACTGGAAAGCATTAATAATCATTAATCAAACAGTGTTCAAATATTAATGCTGGCTCACTATTTGGGAAGATCAAGTGCAAAACTTATTTATTCATAATTTAGACTTTAAATATCATGTTTCATAAATCAAAAACAGTTGAGCAACTGGCAACCAATTACATTTACATGAATAAATAAATAAATACAGCATTTGATATTAACAAATAGCGAGCTAGCTTCAATGTTTAAACAATGTTTTTTTTACATATATACCATATTTTTAGGACTTTAAAGTGCACCAGATGATAAGGCTACAGTAATTAAGCAAAACAAAAGAGTCATATAAGTCAAACTTTATTCAACTCATTCACAATAACTCTCAACATTGTTCAGTTGTATCTAGGGCTGAACGATTTTGGAAAATAATCTAATTGAATTTTTTTTTTCTTTTAATTGCGATTTAAAATGCGATTATTTTTTAAAATACCTTCTCAAGTATTTTTCAACAAACAGAAGCAATAAATCAATCTGTTTTATAATAAACAATGTCAGATTTATTTAAAGCAGAGATTACAATAAAGCAAACAAATCTATGCCTTTTCTTTTCACCATTTCTATTTTTTCTTGTTTCATAAACATAATAGTAAACATGTTAAGTGAACTTCCTAACTACTGTCTGAACTTCACATGACAGTTAATAAATAAATGTAAAAAATTAGATATAAAAAATTTAAACTTACTGCTTTCCAGCCAGTAACCTCATAAGAAAATAAAGTGCAAAAAACAACTCATTCTGGGAATTCAAACTCAGTGAACACTAAATAAACTAGTATCTGTTCTTATTTCAACCTGAAGAGACTCACAAAACGAGAGAGAGAATACAATTAAAATGTTTTATTGATTAAGGTTTCTTTGGCGCTCGGGCCCCGGCGGAGGGCATGCATGCCGGACTGCTGAGAGCTTGAATGTCCGGCATAGGGAGATAGATTATGGATATCTACCCCCCGGGACCCGAACCCGGTGGTGGAGAAGGGATCGCAGACGTCCAATCCATCCCACCGGTACGTGAATGACGGCCAGCCAGCGGCCGACGGCTCCGGACAACCCTGAGACGAACACCAGCGCAGAACCTCCATCCTGAGCAAGCACGAAGCGACAGTGGGAAGGAAAAACTCCCCCGAGAGGAAGAAACCTCCAGCAGAACCAGGCTCAGGACAAGCGGCCATCTGCCATGACCGGCTGGGTCGCAGGGAACAGGAAGCAGGAATGCACACAGCAGCAGGACCAAGACGAAGGCGAGCAGGACAACCCCAGGCGGCGGAGGCGGGACGAAGAACAGGGGAGAACCGAGGAACCAGAAACCCCGGGAGGAGACGGGGAGGTGGAGGGAGGCGACTAGACGTAACGGGCAAACAGGAAGAGCTGAGGAAAGGGCGCCTTATATCCAGGTGGACAGTTGATGAGTGATTCGATACAGCTGTATCCAGGTGGACAGTTGATGAGTGATTCGATGCAGCTGTGAGTCCTGCCATTGTTGAATTTGCGTCTTCGACTTCATTAAATCTTTTAGATGTAAAAAAAAAAAAACTCTTGGAACAATAATGTAAACATCAGTCTTAACAGCAGGATGCAGAGCCTTGTGAACAGACTCCAACACCTCAATATCCTGCCAGGTTAGTGAAGCAAACATGAGGGTAACCACCATATGTAAAGGATATATAGGAGGTCAATATTAATACTGACCTCTTTACCTTAATTAATTTACTTATTCAGATTGAATAGTAATTTCACGGATTCTTTTCTTTTTCCGTTTACCCAATATTTCTGTGATCTTTATGATGGATAAGTAAAACAGAAGCCATAGAGTGACAATGGACACGTTAACTTAGTTTGGTATGCCAAAGACACTACCATTTATTTAGAATAAATCAACTAAATTAACACCATTACACTTGATTGACATGATTTCACTTTCTTTCAATTTAATACGTCAGCACATTTAAATTGTAACAACAGACATAAATACAGGATGTCATTATACTTAGTCTGTGGCTCAGTCTTAGCTTAAAAATAGTTACCAGCTTAGAAATGGAGATGGAGAAATTTAAGAAGGAGAGGTTAAAGGAGGAAGTTATTTATCTTGAGTGTAACCAGAAATGACACTTTCCATCCGACTTCTGCTAAACCCCAGGTACGTTTGTAAACAGCTCTTTACCTTTTGACGACAGCCCGGTAAGAGAAGACCTTGTAGCTTTTCAGATGTACGGGGTCCTTGCGGGGACCAGTACATCTGAGCAGGTTATTCGTTTACCTTCCAACGTCTCCTGGTTTCGCGTTGGTCATCAGAAAATGTGTCAGCTCCTGGCCTCTGACTTCAAGATAACTTATTCCAGGAAGGAATAAACAAAGTTTTGAGCTTACGCTCGTTCGAAGTGGACTCATAACAACATGTTATTAGTCCTTAACTGGATGACGTGTCCTTAGCGTGTGACTGAGTTCATCCAGCTCTTTGGGACGACCTCATGTCTTGAAGTTCCCAGCAGACTTCCTCAGTTCCAGCAAAAGCTTAGAACTTAGTAGAAGATCTGAGAAAGAGAGGACTTGTCTCTTCCCCAATTTCCCGAATGGTCCAAAAAAGAACCAGTCGAGCAGTTCACTTGTTATCACGATTCAAGGTGAAATTCAGAGCAGAGGGAAATTGTTTAGGAAAAGTATCTGAGTGAAAAGACTTTCAGACGCTAGTTAGAGTTTTAGCTGAAACTCAACAAAAACAACTTCTGTGTAAGTCAGTTTGACCTTTTATCTGAACTTTGACACCATTTCATTTGATCAAGTAACACAGTCATGCTTCACATTTAAAGAATAACAGCATATAACATATATCATGAAAATGACAAAAGTTATTCTTTTGATTACATTAGAATAAAATCAAAGATAGAAATAGTCTCTTTTGGTGACTATGTTCTCAGATTACAACTAATGGAATAATTTGTAGTAAATGTCTTGTTTTACTGAGAGGTCAGTAAAGGTCATCACTGGACAGTTCAAAAACCTTAGTTTGACCCTGGGTAGGTCCACTACATTAGGATAAGGGAGCGTGCATAACGGTCACCTGACAGCACCTGAAATGGTTTTAAGCTGCTCTAGCACCCTGGCAATCATTTCTTTGGATCCCCATCTTGTTGGACATTCAGTGATGAGGCTGTGTCCAGAAAGTTTGAGATCCCTCTTCAGTCATTGCTGCCTTCTTCCAACTGTGGGAGAGACACTGCCATCCTTTAGTACATGTCCTGTAATACAAAATAAAAAATAAATACACACATTCACATCCTCCACTCTCACACGTGCAAAAATTGAGGACCTGAAAAATCTTGTTAGTTAAAAACAATGTAGAGGTTTTAGCTTTTCCCAGTTTGTCAACGTTAAGTGAATGCAAAACGTGATGACTAAATAGCTTCACATTACTGAACATAATAATTAACATTTTTATTTAAAACGGACAATAAGGTGTGCCGCCGCTGTGGCGCAGGGAGATAAGCGGGCGGCACATATGCTTGAGGCTTTCGCCTCTCCACAGACGTTGCGGGTTCACATCCCAGACCCGACAAGCTCCTTTCTGTGGTGTCTCCCCCCCTCTCTTCCGTTTCGCCCTCTCCAATAAAGGCCACTAATGCCCATTACTGAACATAATAATTAACATTTTTATTTAAAACGGACAATAAGGATAATATAATAGTCGTGACATCACGACCAGGTTTGGTAATACACGTAATGAGAAAATGCATCACCTCATCTAAATAGCTATGCTAAAGCTAAGCTAACAACAACACCACTAGTTTAAAAAAAACAGCTTGCGCGAAACGTGTGTTTTACTGGTTCTGTATTAATTCATATCACTAACGACACAACTGTTTTTTTTTTAATCAGATAATTAATGAGCTTTTTCACGCAGAACGTTAGCTTGCTGAGCTAGCTGCTAACAGGGCACCGTCAAAAACAGGCCCGGTCACATGACCAGCTCGCGCTCTGTTTATCTCCCGCTGTCTCATCAGATACACGTTTACATGGGCTAACTTACCTGAATTTTTAACTTTTATGACTTCTGTCGAGCCTGTGTTACAGCGTGCGGTGTCCCCCTCCCTGCCTGCTCGGTTTTGCTCCGCTCCGCTCGGCTCACTCCCAAGTCACGTGACCAGTCAAATCGTAGCCCGTGCGATTCGAGAATCGCGTTTTAACATATCGCGAGATAATCGTAAATGCGATTAATCGTCCAGCCCTAGTTGTATCACATAAAATCAGTTTGAGGTCAGTAAGCACAACCAGAATTAATACATAAGGCGCACTGGATTACAAGGCTTACTGTCGATTTTTGAGAAAATTAAAGCTTTTTAAG
>JBBPBX010005658.1:57955-71241 GCA_038048925.1 Garcialebias charrua | reverse complement strand
GCCCGGATCAGGGTTGCCTCATACGGATAAATGAGCTGGAAACACTCGGTCAACTCTGTGGACGTCTCAGGTCCGGAGGAGCAGCCGCGGATCGCCCCGCGATCGGCGGCCACAACGCCGCCCGACATGCTAACGACAGCAGCTAACAAAGCAGCTAACACAGGCGAAGACACCGAGCCGACATGCCGCGGAGGATCCATCTGCGGCCGGGAGCTCGCCGCAAATGTCCGCCTGGCAGTCGGGGCCACCGGCTCAAAGTAAGACATTATATTTTTTATTTATTGTGCAGTTCTGTGCGTGTTTATGGCCTTAGTATGTCTGCTTGTTCAGTCTCATGCCATTAAATATGTGTGCGGCGCTCCGTTAGCGGTATAACCGCGACCTATGTCAGAAACGCGGACCTACGATAGGCATGTGTTTTTGGTCCGCGAGGTACGACAAAATCGACCTAAGTCACACACGTAGGTCCCTATCCCTGACGTAACTCGAGGGGTTGCTGTAACCTGTTATTTTCTAGATGTAGTTCTTTTAAAGTTTTAGGGATTAGTTAATTAAACTAGCAGGGCATGTCTCAGCTTAGTTCTAAGAATGGTACTTTTAAAGTACATTTTTGCATACGTTCTTGGAAACAATACTTCCTTCTGTTATGTCTGTTACAAAAGACCACAAATCATTTAGCCCTTCTTCGATAGTGGGATGTGTGTGTGAGGCAGATCACATCAGTAAGGTGAAACAATGCTTTTTAGCTTTATTATTTATTTTAATATCAATTCTATCTCGAAGAGCTTTCCTGTGAACATGCTAAATCTAATCTGAACTGTTGAAATTAAAACAGACAGAACAGAAACTACATTTAGTAAAACAGCAGCTAAAGTTTGCAATAGAAATGCTAAAGTTAAAAGAAGCAGCATGGAAAACAAAAAGAAAATGCTGATTGTCACACAGTAGAGATCAAATCAGTTGAATGTGAATCAATTCAGATTTAATCAATAATTTTCTCATCATATTTAACGATGATACATTGTGTCCAAACCTAAGTGTTGTGTTCATGCGTTCCCTGCTGGACAGATGCACATTAGAATAGAGACGGCGCTCTTTACCTCCCATCTGACGTGAACTTGTGCTTGCAGGCCAAGCCCAGCAGGCTCCACTGCTCCCACTGCGATGAGACCTACAGCCTCCCGCAGAACGGAGCCATCAAGCTGTACAAGGAGCTCCGCTGTCCCCTGGATGAGTTTGAGATCGTCCTGTGGACCTCCGGGCCCCGGGGCAAAAGCTACTCGCTGTGTCCCTACTGCTTCAGCAACCCACCTTTCAGGGAAATGAAGAAAGGTTCTCATATCTTTGAGTTATTTTTATCTGGTTATATGCCTGGCTTAAAAAGTGTTAAATAAATCAAGCTGAGTTGAAAACAGCGATATAATAATCATGTAATTCAGTCCTATTATTAAACATAGTAAGGTAAATTAAAGAAGATTACCATTTATTGATTTTTATGTATTCTAATGGTTTCTTAAAATAAATGTGAAAACATGAACCAGTTTCATGGTCACAACTCAGCACTGTGATCTTTACTGAGGAAACCGATGAATGAACGAAATACAGGGGGTCCCCGACTTACGAGCGAGTTCCGTTCCTACGGCTATCTCGTAAGGCGAAATCTTGTACGTCGGAACACCAAACACGTGTTCTCGTAAGTCCGGATTTTTGGTCGCAAGTCGGAAAATGTATGCTAGCGCTACCACGAACACTCGTTTTTCATCACAAATGTTCATACTAGTTCATAAACATGCTCAGAAACTTGTTCCCAAACGGTTAGCTAACACACTTTCATCTAAAAACACATAAAAGTGCTGTATTTTTTACAAATTTACTGCTCGTTCGCCAGCTCGTAAGCCCGGAACCTCTTAAGTAAGAGCGTTCGTAAGTCGGGGACCACCTGTAACAGTTTAATATACAATCTTTGGGACAGTTGAACCAAAGCTTGCGTTAAATGTCAAACTAAGCCAATAAAATCCTGTTCTGTCCAGTTAGACCTGGAGGTTGAGAGGTGCACGTGGTGGGACTGATGGTTTCTCCTGGTGGTTTGTGCTGCTTCCAGGGATGGGCTGTAACGAGTGCACACATCCGTCCTGCCAGCATTCCCTCAACTCTTTGGGCATTGGTCAGTGTGTGGAGTGTGAGACTGGAGTTCTGGTGCTGGATCCCACCTCTGGTCCCAAGTGGAAGATGGCGTGTAATAAATGCAATGTGGTGGTGCACTTCTTTGAACACGCACACAAAGTCCAAGTAAGAACCTTTTTCTACATCACCGTATTCAAACTGACACAATCTGACCAAGTGTAGTCCTTACAAATGATAAATGATTATCAGTGACCACCCCCGTACAACCTTATGTTAAACTTGTAGACATGTTTGTGTTTTCTAAGGTCGACTAGCTGTGGCAGCCATCTTGAATCGAGTTGCAGATGCACGTCTAAAGATTACTTTGAGCAATTCACAAACAACTTTCAAGTAGTTCATGATATATTTTGCTAACAGGAAAACGTGGTTGATTTCAGCAGTTACCGTATTTTCCGCCATACACGTTGCACCGCCATATAAGTCGCATCAGTCCAAATATGTCTAATAAAGTGGGGAAAAAAATACATTGCTTTGCCATATACGTCGCATCTATTATGTGTCACCGCTGACAACCTGGAAATGTGGACCGGTGTTGTGCCAAAAATTGGTTAGCTTCCAAATGGTAACCACGGGAGCATGCACAGGAGGACTTTAACAAGATTAACATGTAAAAACAATTTATTTTGTTTACTCAAAATTATAGTAAAGCTGTGTCTCAGTCTAACTTTTGCTTAATAAATGCACTTTAACGGTCAAATCAGCTGCATTTCTAAAGCCGATTCGCGGAAGCAGGAGCACGCAGAGGGACAAGTCACTGTGCATTTCTTCAAAATTTAACAAGATACTCACCTAAAAACAATTGTTTGCTCAGCATTATAGTAAAGGTGTGTCTCAGTTGAACTTGCACTTAATAAATGCACTTCACTGAACAAATTAGCTGCATTTCACCAGGTGCAGTGAAATGAAGCTGATTTGATGGTTGCTCCAATCGAGCTGGACAAAGGTGGCAGGCTTTGGCAAGCAAATTGTCTCATTAATAGCCACTTATACCTATTAACATGACACAACAGCATGACATACTACTCTACTGCCACCTAGCGGCTGAAATGGTAGTGCTCAATATTTTCATCACAATGAAAATGGTCATATCTCAGCCAAAAATTAGTTTATAAATCCATCCATCCATCCATCTTCTTCCGCTTATCCGGGGTCGGGTCGCGGGGGTAGCAGCCTAAGTAGGGAGGCCCAGACTTCCCTCTCCCCAGCCACTTGGAGCAGCTCCTCCGGGGGAATCCCAAGGCGTTCCCAGGCCAGCCGAGAAACATAGTCCCTCCAGCGCGTCCTGGGTCTTCCTCTGGGTCTCCTCCCGGTGGGACATGCCCGGAACACCTCACCAGGGAGGCGTCCAGGAGGCATCCTAACCAGATGCCCGAGCCACCTCAACTGGCTCCTCTCGATGTGGAGAAGCAGCGGCTCTACTCCGAGTCCCTCCCGGATGACTGAGCTTCTCACCCTATCTCTAAGGGAGAGTCCAGCCACCCTGCGGAGAAAACTCATTTCAGCCGCTTGTATCCGAGATCTTGTTCTTTCGGTCATAACCCAAAGCTCATGACCATAGATGAGGGTGGGAACGTAGATCGATCGGTAAATTGAGAGCTTTGCCTTTTGACTCAGCTCTCTCTTCACCACGACAGACCGGTACAGCGCCCGCTTCACTGCGGACGCTGCACCTATCCGCCTATCGATCTCACGCTCCAGTTTTCCCTCATTCGTGAACAAGATCCCGAGATACTTAAACTCCTCCACTTGGGGCAGGACCTCCTCCCCGACCCGGAGAGGGCATGCTACCCTTTTCCGGCTCAAGACCATGGCCTCGGATTTGGAGGAACTGATCCTCATCCCGGCCGCATCACACTCGGCTGCAAACCGCTCCAGTGAAAGTTGTAAATCACGAACTGATGAAGCCAGTAGGACCACATCATCTGCAAAAAACAGAGAAGCGATTCTAAGGTCACCAAAACGGATCCTCTCAACACCTTGGCTGCGCCTAGAAATTCTGTCCATAAAAGTTATGAACAGAATCGGTGACAAAGGGCAACCTTGGCGGAGTCCAACTCTCACCGGAAACGAGCCTGACTTACTGCCGGCAATGCGGACCAAGCTCTGACACCGGTCGTACAGGGACCTAACAGCCCTTATCAAAGGGCCTGGTACCCCATACTCCCGGAGTACCCCCCACAGAACCCCCCGAGGGACGCGGTCGAATGCCTTCTCCAAGTCCACAAAGCACATGTAAACTGGTTGGGCAAACTCCCACGCACCCTCCAGGACCCTGTTGAGGGTGTAGAGCTGGTCCAGTGTTCCACGACCAGGACGAAAACCACACTGCTCCTCCTGAATCCGAGGTTCGACTATCCGACGGACCCTCCTCTCCAGAACCCCTGAATAGACCTTACCAGGGAGGCTTAAGAGTGTGATCCCCCTATAGTTGGAACACACCCTACGGTCCCCCTTTTTGAATAGGGGAACCACCACCCCAGTCTGCCAATCCAAGGGAACTGCCCCCGATGTCCACGCGATATTGCAGAGTCGCGTAAGCCAACACAACCCTACAACATCCAGAGCCCTAAGGAACTCCGGGCGAATCTCATCCACCCCCGGAGCCTTGCCACCGCGGAGCTTTTTAACCACCTCGGCGACCTCAGCACCAGAGATCGGAGAACCCGACCCAAAGTCCCCAGGCTCCGCTTCCTCAGTGGAAGACGTGCCAGTAGGATTGAGGAGGTCTTCGAAGTATTCCGCCCACCGACTCACAACATCCCGAGTTGAGGTCAGCAGCACGCCACCCCCACCATAAATGGTGTTGGTCGCGTACCTCTTTCCCCCCCTGAGACGCCGGATGGTGGACCAGAATCGCCTCGAAGCCGTACGGAAGTCATTCTCCATGGCCTCTCCGAACTCCTCCCACGCCCGAGTTTTTGCCTCAGCAACCACCCGAGCCGCATGCCGCTTGGACTGCCGGTACCTATCAGCTGCTTCCGGGGTCCCACAAGCCAAAAAGGCCCAATAGGACTCCTTCTTCAGCCTGACAGCATCCCTCACTGCCGGTGTCCACCACCGGGTTCGAGGGTTGCCACCACGACAGGCACCAACAACCTTGCGGCCACAGCTCCGATAAGCTGCCTCGACAATAGAGGCGCGGAACACGGCCCACTCGGACTCCATGTCCCCCGCCTCCCTCGGAACGTGTTCAAAGCTCTCCCGGAGGTGGGAGTTAAAGCTCCGTCTTACGGGAGACTCTGCCAGACGTTCCCAGCAGACCCTCACAATACGTTTGGGTCTGCCAGGTCTGACCGGCATCCTCCCCCACCATCGGAGCCAACTCACCACCAGGTAGTGGTCAGTTGACAGCTCCGCCCCTCTCTTCACCCGAGTGTCCAAGACATGCGGCCGCAGATCAGATGAGACGACAACAAAGTCGATCATCGAACTGCGACCTAGGGTGTCCTGGTGCCAAGAGCACATATGGACACCCTTATGCTTAAACATGGTGTTCGTTATGGACAATCCATGACGAGCACAGAAGTCCAATAACAGAACACCACTCTGGTTCAGATCAGGGGGGCCGTTCCTCCCAACCACACCCCTCCAGGTCTCACTGTCATTGCCCACGTGAGCGTTGAAGTCCCCCAGTAGAACAAGGGAGTCCCCAGGAGGCGCACTCTCCAATACCCCCTCCAAGGACTCCAAAAAGGGTGGGTAGTCTGAGCTGCCGTTTGGTGCATAGGCACAAACAACAGTCAGAGCCCGTCCCCCCACACGTAGGCGAAGGGAGGCTACCCTCTCGTTCACCGGGGTGAACCCCAACGTACAGGCACCAAGATGGGGGGCAACCAGTATGCCCACTCCTGCTCGGCGCCTCTCACCAGGGGCAACTCCAGAGTGGAAGAGTGTCCAACCCCTCTCAAGGAAACTGGTTCCAGAGCCAGAGCCATGCGTTGAGGTGAGTCCGACTATTTCTAGTCGGAAACTCTCAACCTCACACACTAGCTCAGGCTCCTTCCCCACCAGAGAGGTGACATTCCATGTCCCAATGGCCAGCTTCTGTAGCCGAGGATCAGACCGCCAGGGTCCCCGCCCTCGGCCACCACCCATCTCACATTGCACCCGACCCCTTTGGCCCCTCCCACAGGTGGTGAGCCCATGGGAAGGGGGACCCACGTCTCCTCTTCGGGCTGTGCCCGGCCGGGCTCCATGGGTAAAAGCCCGGCCACCAGGCGCTCGCCAGCGTGCCCCACCTCCGGGCCTGGCTCCAGAGTGGGGCCCCGGTGACCCGCGTCCGGGCGAGGGAAAACTTAGTCCATTTATTTCACTCATCATAGGGGTTTTTGGGCTGCACTTTGTCTGGTCCCTCACCTAGGACCTGTCTGCCTTGGGTGACCCTACTAGGGGCATGAAGCCCCTGACAGCATAGCTCCTAGGATCATTGGGACACTCAAACCCCTCCACCACGGTAAGGTGGCAGCCCAGGGAGGGCTAGTTTATAAATATGGGGGAAAAAAATCCATAAATACAGGGTAAGTAACTTCTGTGTATAAGTCACAGGGCATGCAAATTATGCAAAAAAATCTGTGACTTATGGGCCGAAAAATACAGTAATAGCAACATTTTATGCAAACAATATTGCATCACTGTTATATGGTGGGGGTGGTGCGCAGCTACTACCACATCAAATGTTAGCCTAACATCTGACTGTCATAGTACCTGAGTTGGTCGCTTTTAATATTTTGCTAAGGTTGTATTTCCTGTGATAATGCATTGTGCTGCTCATAGCTTAAAGATTTTAGCTGAAAGCTCAAGAAGAAGCTGAAACCAGCTGAAAGGGTTTCATTTAATGTGAGATGAATAAAACAGCAGACATTTGCTGAAAGCAGGGAAATAAAACAGAAAGCAGAAAAAATGGCAGAAATGTGTAGACAAAGATGAATAAAGCAGAAATGTAGCAGACATGAGCAGAATAAGCTGAAACAGGCAGAGAGGCTTAATTCATTACAAACAAATCTAAAATTAGCAACATTTAGAAACTTAAAATTGAGCAGAAAAAAGCTGGAATTAGAAAGAGCCTGGAAAAACCATTAAGTTTAAATCATTAGAAATAATCACAAAAAAATGGAAATGATCAAAAATATAACAGAAAAGAGGCTCAAATTAGCAGAGAAATATCTTAAAAAGTAGCTGAATTTAGCAGAATAAAAGCTTAAAGGAGCTAAACGGAGCTGAAATTAGCACCAAGAAGCTGAAAAAGGCTGAAACGGAACAAACGCTAAAATGAGCTGTAAAAGGGTTTAAAGGAAGTGAAATGATCTCCATTTATTTTCCTAGAGAAACACATGGATATAAAATCTAAATAGTTCAAAAGTTCAAAGTGCACAGATACCTAAAGTCAGAGCAGGAATGTCCTGAATGAGCACAAGGTTTTGAGACATGACTTGTTGAAAGAGAATGAAAACTGTAGAGCAAGTTAGATGCTGAAAAACGTACGGAAGAAAAACTGTTCTCAATCGTCTGAATGCTAAAATATTCACACAATTACCATATTTTCTGCCGTACACGTCACACCGCACAATAAGTCGCGTCAGTCCAAATATGTCTATAAAGTGGAAAAAACATAAATATGTCGCTTTGCCGCATACATCACATCTATTATGTGTCACCGCTGACGTGTCGCGTTTGTTACGTGTCAGCGGTGACAACACAGAAATGTGGGCCAGTGTTGTGTCAAAAATTGATTGGCTGGCCTGCCAATAGGCCTGTCGCAATAAACAATAAATCAGTTAAATCAAAAAGGCGTTCAATTCAAGATCAACTGGACTTTATTTGTAACAGAAGACGTTTCGCTTCTCATCTCATTAACAGAGGAGGAGGTCTGAGATTTCAACTTTCCAAGACTTACAACTCAGTTTTGGGGCTGATTCACAAACGTTTTACACCGGATGGGAGCAGAGATGTCTTGTCTGTGAATTAGACTAGCAAAGTTTGTTGAGAAACCTCTGTTGTTGGGCTGTGAGGTGTTTTTTGTCAATTTACATACAGTTGTTGTGTCTTCTGTCAGAGACTTCAAGGGAACTCCCTACTGTTAAGGTGTGATCTGTCAATTTACATGTATGTGTTACCTCAGCTTGCAATTTACATATGATGGTGCGTGACTCCTGTTATAAATCCACACGCACACACAGTCTGGTTCATTGAATTGATAAAGCTTCTCGGATGAGAAGCGAAACGTCTTCTGTTACAAATAAAGTCCAGTTGATCTTGAATTGAACGCCTTTTTGATTTATCATGTCCTGGACGACTGAGAATCTTCACCAGCAAATAAATCAGTTAATCTCATGATAAATGAAAATGATCTACCTCGTTTTCATTTATCAATTTTATCGTTTCTTCGTGTCTCTCTTTCTACTGAAGACACTGGATGACAAAAGTCTCAACCTGATGCTCTTCACTGACCCCTTCCTTTCTCTTTAAAATCTGTTTTAACCATCAAAAATCAAGTTTTTGGATCATTAAAAGCAGATAAGTTGAGAAGCTAAGCTAACGGGCCGACCTCGGGAATAAACCACCGTCTTGTCAAAGCTCCAAAATTCACGGTTGAAACTCGTGCCTTTTTGTAAAAAGTTGTTTTTCTCTGCAAAAAGAAGCTGAGAACTTGTTTACTGATTTTTTTATTAAAAGATTTGTGTGACAAATGCTATGCTAAGAGCTCAAACCACACCGAGCGTCCGCCATTTTGAGAACCGAAAACAGGAAGGAGAGACAGCCCATGTCACATCAAGGGGCCTCCCTTCCATGTTTCTTAAAGAGACACGCTGCTCACTCCCTCACTATGATTCAGTCTGATAATGCCATCCAGTGGTCAGACAAAGGTACTACATGCAAAACAAATTAATCACATTTCTTCTTAAATTTGGCAATAATTGCTAATTATTGACAAATTTCAAACAATATTATAGTTTATCGCAATAGTTTCTGAGACAATTAATCGCCCAGCAAAATTTATCATGACAGGCCTAGCTGCCAAATGGCGGCCACAGGAGCAGGGACGGGAGGACTTTAACAAGAATTTAACAAGATTAACAATTCAATTCAGTTTATTTATATAGCGCCATATCACAACAAAGTTGTTATGATATGGCGAAACTTAAAAACAATTATTTGTTTGCTCGAAATTATAGCAAAGGTGTGTCTCAGTCTAACTTTTCATTAATAAATGCACTTTGACTGTCAAATCAGCTGAATTTCAAATGCCAATACGCAGAAACATGAACGCACAGAGGGTGACTTGCTGTACATTTATTCGAAATTTAACAAGATGAACACCTAAAAACAATTATTTGTATACTCAATATTATAGCAAAGGTGTGTCTCGGTTGAACTTTTACTTAATAAATGCTCTACAAGGATCAAATCAGCTGCATTTCACCGGGACAGTGCAGTGAAATGAAGCTGATTTGACAGTTGCTCCAGTCAGACGACGGTGGCAGGCTATGGCAAGCCGATTGTGTCATGAATAGCCACTTTTACCTATTGTATGAGCCAACGGCATGCCATACTACTTGAGTGCCATTTAATGGCTGAAAATGGTAGTCTCCAATATTTTTAGTCAGAATGAATGAAAACGGTCATATCTCAGTCAAAAATTGGTTTATAAATATGGGGAAAAACATAAATAAGTCGCTTTGGCGTACAAACCGGATTCCAAAAAAGTTGGGACACTAAACAAATAGTGAATAAAAACTGAATGCAATGATGTGGAGGTGCCAACATCTAATATTTTATTCAGAATAGAACACAAATCACAGATCAAAAGTTTAAACTGAGAGAATGTATCATTTTAAGGGAAAAATATGTTGTTTCAAAATTTCATGGTGTCAACAAATCCCAAAAAAGTTGGGACAAGTCCATTTTTACCACTGTGTGGCATCCCCCCTTCTTCTTACAACACTCAACAGACGTCTGGGGACAGAGGAGACCAGTTTCTCAAGTTTAGAAATAGGAATGCTCTACATTCATGTCTAATACAGGCCTCTAACTGTTCAATCGTCTTGGGCCTTCTTTGTCGCACCTTCCTCTTTATGATGCACCAAATGTTCTCTATAGGTGAAAGATCTGGACTGCAGGCTGGACATTTCAGTACCCGGATCCTTCTCCTACGTAGCCATGATGTTGTGATTGCTGCAGAATGTGGTCTGGCATTATCTTGTTGAAAAATGCAGGGTCTTCCCTGAAAGAGATGACGTCTAGATGGAGCATATGTTGTTCTAGAACCTGAACATAGTTCTCTGCATTAATGGTGCCTTTCCAGACATGCAAGCTGCCCATGCCACAAGCGCTCATGCAACCCCATACCATCAGTGATGCAGGCTTCTGAACGGAGCGTTGATAACAACTTGGGCTATCCTTGTCCTCTCTGGTCCAGATGACATGGCGTCCCAGTGTTCCATAAAGAACTTCAAATCGTGACTCATCTGACCACAGAACAGTCTTCCATTTTGCCACACTCCATTTTAAATGACCCCTGGCCCAGTGCAAACGTCTGAGCTTGTGGAGCTTGCTTAGAAATGGCTTCCTCTTTGCACTGTAGAGTTTCAGCTGGCAACGGCAGATGGCACGGTGGATTGTGTTCACTGACAATGCTTTCTGGAAGTATTCCTGAGCCCATTCTGTTATTTCCTTGACAGTGGCATTCCTGTTTGAGGTGCAGTGACGTTTAAGGGCCCGGAGATCACGAGCATCCAGTAGAGTTTTACGGCCTTGACCCTTACGCACAGCGATTGTTCCAGATTCTCTGAATCTTTTGATGATGTTATGCACGGTTGATGATGATAACTTAAAAGTCTTTGCTATTTTACGCTGGGTAACACCATTCTGGTATTGCTGCACTATCTTTCTGCACAACAATGGTGGAATTGGTGATCCTCTTACCATCTTGGCTTCTGAGAGACACTGACACTCTGAGAAGCTCTTTTTATACCCAATCATGTTGTCAATTGACCTAATTAGTGTTAATTGGTCTTCCAGCTGTTCGTTATATGCTCAATTTCCTTTTTCCAGCCACTTATTGCTACTTGTCCCAACTTTTTTGGGATTTGTTGACACTGTGAAATTTTGAATCAACATATTTTTGGGCGGCCGTGGTGTAGTGGTAATGGCAGTCGACCCCTGATCGGAAGGTTGGAGGTTCGAATCCCGCATCCGCCCACCATGTGTCGTTGTGTCCCTGGGCAAGACACTTAACCCCGAGTTGCTCCCGGTAGGTCTGGATGGCGCCTTGCAAGGCAGGCTACCACTACAGGTGTATGAATGTCTGAATGAATGGGTGGATGGTTGGTATTGTAAAGCGCTTTGGGGCTCCTCACAGGGGGCTGGAAAGCGCTATATAAATAAGCTCCATTTACCATATTTTTCCTTTAAAATGTTACATTTACTCAGATTAAACTTTTGATCTGTCATCTATGTTCTGGTACGAATAAAATATTGACATTTGCCATCTCCACATCATTGCATTCATTTTTTATTCACAATTAGTTTAGTGTCCCAACATTTTTGGAATTCGGTTTGTATAAGTCGCATGCATGCTAATTATGCAAAAAACTGCGACTTATACAGTGAAAAATACGGTAGTTTTAAATTATTGTAAATAAACCCAATCGTTACTCTCAAAGATTCAATTATTCATATTTTACTAACACTAAAGTCACACACTTCAGGTGTGTTTGACAAATGTCTCTTTGTCTTGTTTGGACAAACCAGAACAAAGTGGAGATCAGTGGCTTTGTTGCACAATATGTGGTTGTGAACTGTTCTGGTTTTGCTCAGTTTTGGCCCCGCCCCTCTAAGGTGACTCTCCGTCCTCAGGTTGCTCAGGAAAGCTGTAATACATGCGAAGCCTTCCTGGTGGCTGTGGACTTCAACAAGACCCGCACACCGCTCCCTGACAATGAGACCCAACACACCGGCTGTGTTTTCTGTGATCCGATCTTCCAGGATCTGGTGGAGCTCAAACATGCCACCATGAGGCACGCCATGTATCGAGGAGGTGCGAGACGAGGAGGACGAGGTCGAGGCAGGGGACGCCGTGGCAATCCTAAAAAACCCAAAGATAAAATGGCTGCTCTGGCTGCATATTTTGTATAGTTTTAGTGTTGGGGGTTACATTTGTTACTGGGCAGGTAATATTAATATTACAAACCATTTGTTAATACACTTTCATCCATTAGAGCTAAATAAAAACATTCAAACTCTGTGTCATTTGTGTTCGTTCAGTATAAGAGTTCTGTAGATCTGTTCACCAAGGTCTCTCTTGTAAATGAGTCCTCGAGGCTCAATGGGATTAACCTGACTAAATACAGTAAAGGTTGAATGAAAAGGTTTGAGAGAAACTGAAAATGCTATCTGCAGATAATCTTTGGCTCAGGGTCAGAACATTATCAGCAGACTGTGACTCATGCAGGAGTGCATATCACCCACCGATGCATTTGGCACCAGCCCGTATGACTTGTAACATCGTGAGGTGTTGGATGTGTTGGTGCTCAGAAAATGAGTTGAGGATGACTCTCAGCTATTACCACGCCAAATTTCAACCCACATTCTGTACATTAACAGGGTTTTAGTCATTGTGTGTTGACTAAGGTCTATTAGCTGTGGCAGCCATCTTGAAGTGGCTCCAAAAGTTAACGATAATCAGTACAGGGAATGAAGTTCTTTGTAAATTTCCATCATCTGTAAAAATGTGGTTTTGTTAACGCCATCTGATCTAATGATGATACAGAGATTAAACTGATGCTGCTCTCAACAAATACAGACAACCAGAGCCACAGTTTGACCCAATCACAGCAGGGCGAGTCATGCTGTCTGATATTCGGTGCACCTGGGTGAAAGCTGTGGTCCTGACTTGGTGAGAGGCTGCAGGTGAATCAGTCTGCAGGACCTGTCCTGATCCAGCAGGGTCTTCACTGTGGGCCTCTCTGCTCCAACATGCTCTGAAGGTCAGGATCACAGAGCACAGACACACAGCTGCTGATCCCGCCCTGGCTGACTGAGCAGGATGGATATCAGTGTTTCCCATTACATGTATTCAAGGAGGACACCCCACTATCCAATAG
>JBBPBX010005658.1:38513-52950 GCA_038048925.1 Garcialebias charrua | reverse complement strand
TTATTGTATTTTGCCAGAAAAACAACATAATAAGCCCTCCGGTCACGTACCAACACTACATTCCCCACAATGCAACAGTAGTAGTAGGGGTGGGGCCAATCCAATCCGGAGTCGTGTCTCATGAACCCAGAGTAATAATGCTGCGCATAGACATCAAGACCTGCCTCACATTCAGGAAATCCCTTTCAGTTTGCAGCCAGCTACAGCGTGTGGATTGAGTGAGTAGCACTTTAGCTAACAGCTAGCCAACTTTTCATCGTAACATGTCCGCTGTGTGGAAGTATTTTACACTAAACACAGCAAGACAGCAACGTGCAATGTCTGTAGAGCCCATAGCGCATTAAACTGGTCAAGTTAGTTTTACGTTGGACATTCGAGTTCCGGGGCTTCAGCGGGACACCACTCTCGCTGAACCGAAACACGGAGACCGACCGTGGCCAGCTGTGTCCAGTCCGACCCGCTGTCTGACCGTCTCGTAGGAGGGACAGGCTGAGAGCGGCTGACTGAACTCAGAACGCCCACCCCGGATTGAACAATAAAAACACCGCTGAAGCCACTGAGCTCAAATGTTCACCAAGAAGTTGTTAAACTTCATCATAATTAATGACCAACAGCTATCAGTTGTAGAAAATGAAGGATTTCACAGCTTGACACTTGCAGCCAACAATCATAAAAAAGCATAAAAATCACAAGAAAACTGTGTTAAAAAAACATAAACAGCTACATTATAAAACAATGTAAAATACTAAAATCATGAACATGTCTGTGTTGATTTATGCCAAGAACTTATCAGATGTAAAGCTATTTAATATTTTATTTAATCCATTTATTCATTCATTTAAAAGAGATAAAATAAAACAAATTAATCAAAAAGAAAACATTGAATGAAAAGAGTGCAGAAAGAAGAATTCTTTTTTTTTACATCACCCCCTTTACATTGAACCAGTCCGTCCCTTGGCATGTAGCAAATTTGTTTTTTTGGCCCTCCATGTATTTGACTTTGACACCCCTGGCATATGCAATAGGGAGCACATCGCCCGTCCAAAACCTATCATCTCTCCATAATGGATATATGTCCAATCTTCTAACTTCCTTTGCTGCATAATGTACATTGCATTTATTCTAGCGTTAGGTAAATGTATCTTGAAGGAGAATAGCACTTAAATAAAAGTCCATCAAGAATATTCATTTAGAATTAAAAATAACTCACCCTGAACTACCATAATAGATATAATGTATGTAATAACCAATCAAGTTGCTTCTGTCCAATAAAAGCATACAAATGAAGGGAAAATCTCTATCCAGACTTTAAGTAAGTTTAGGGTCTGGTTAGCAGAGTATGGAGTTAAATTTGTTTAACAATTATTCAATGAAAAAAAAAAACTAACCTCAGTTAAGTAAAATAAAATTGTAATCAAAACTTTTGGAATTGTAACAATTTCTTTTTTTTTTAAACAAAAACTTTTGTTTAAAAAAAACTTTTTTTTAAATTAAATAACTAATTTTTCTCTCGTGAACTTAAAAAGTTATTTGCAAAACATAAACTTTTATTTGCACACACCAGAAATCTTTTGTTGAGATTTTAGGCTCTGCCCATGACGTCATGTGAGAATCGCAAGCAAAACTTTGAATGACAAACAAAAACTTAGAATAGCAAGCAAAGATTTCTGACATGCGCAAATAAGTTTGTTTTGCAAATAATTTTTTCACTTCATGAGACAAAAAATTGTGATTTTATTTAAAAAAAGTTTTTTTAAGCAAAACTTTTGTTTAAAAAATTTACAATTCAAAATGTCTTGATCACAATTTTATTTTATGTAATTGAGGTTAGTTGTTTTTATAGACTAATTGTGAAACAAATTGAACTCCATAGCAGAGGTCCCATTTTCATAATTTTATAGATTACAGTACACTAAAAAGTTGCACTGTGCCCTTGTTTTTCAATTTTGTAATTTATCATTGTTTATTAAACTCTGAAAGCTATGTGACTTTGTTAATATTCTGTCCTAAAATGTGGTTAGATGTGCCCCCCACTTTTTTTTTGAGCACCTGCCCCTTTAGTGGGCTCTGCACGTCCCTGGGCCCCGGTGACCCACGTCTGGGCGAGTGAACATTGTTTCCAATAATTGAACTCATCATAGGGATCTTTGGGCTGCACTTTGTCTGGTCCCTCACCTAGGACCTGTCTGCCTTGGGTGACCCTACTAGGGGCATGAAGCCCCTGACAGCATAATTCTTAGGATCAGTGGGACACAAACCCCTCCACCACGGTAAGTTGGCAGCCCAGGGTTAGAGCAGTCATCCTCTAATGGGAGAGTTGGGGGCTCAATTCCACTAGCAGTCACATGCTGAAGTGTCCCTGGGCAAGACACTTCACCCCTCATTGCCTTCGATGTGTGTCCCACCAGTGTATGAATGTGATCTGAAACTCTGATGAGTCTTTGCAGAGATCTAGTAGAGTGCTGTTTGAATGGGTAAATGAGACACAGATTGTGTTGTAACGAGCTTTTTTTTCATTCAACCTTTATTTATACAGGCTATCCTCGTTGAGCCACGGGGACTCATTTACAAGAGGGACCAGTTTCACTCACACACAGGGTCAATTTAGAGTTACCAATCAACCTAACATGCATGTTTTTGGACTGTGGGAGGAAACCGGAGCACCCGGAGAAAACCCACGCATGCACGGAGAGAACATGCAAACTCCACCCAGAAAGGCCCCTGGACCGGGATTTGAACCTTGGACCTTCTCGCTGAGAGGCAGCAGCTCTACCAGTTGCACCACCGTGCTGCCGAGTGTCTTGAGCAGATAGAAAGGAGCTTTATAAGTACAGTCCATTTACCATATTATGAACCATACTGAGAGGTAACTACTGTGATAAATGTAATTTAATAAATGATCAAATATGAAAAGTACTTTTTTCATTCAACCTTTATTTATACAGGCTAGTCTCATTGAGCCAGAAGGACTCATTTACAAGAGAGACAACAACAACAATAAACAACAACAATAATCTACAGTTAAAATTCAGTTAAAACAAGAGTAGTATACAAAACAATAAAACGGTGAAATACTAAATAGAAGAACACATTTGCTTTGACTTTTCTATTGACTTTATCAAATGTTTGAAACCCCCTAAATGAATCAAGGTGGACAACATGATTCTTATTATTGATTTTCTTATACAGGTGCGTCTCAAAAAATTTAGACTTCTGTGAAAAGTTAAAAAAAAGTCAATCATTTCATAAAGTGAAACATTTTATAGATTAATTACACAATCAACCAACTCTTTATTTCTTGTAGTTTTGATAATTATAAATTAACACAAAAAAAAATTCAGTGTCTCAGAAAATGAGAATATTGTGAAGAGGTTCAACATTATAAACTCCTGCGTCTCACCCTGATCAGCTGATGAACTAGACATGAGCTACAAATGTCTCATTGCTCCATGCTTCCTGCTGCTGACGAGTTTTATGGAGAGATGCTGGTTTCATTTTCCAGCAGGACTCGTCTCCTGTCCACACTGACAAAGGTACCAACATCTGGCTGTGGAAGATTCTCATTTTCTGACACACAGATGTTTGGTTTGTCATTATTTATAAAACAAAATCATAAGAAATTACAAGAAATAAAGGCTGGAAATATTTCACTGTGTGATAAATCTGTATGAGTTTCACTTTTTGAACTGACTGACAAAAATATAGAGTTTTTCACAATATTCTTATTTGTTGTGATGCAGCTCTATACATACCCTTAACATATTTCTTAGTTCATATTTTAGATCTTATTACTGCTTTTATTTTACAATTGTAAAGAAATCTATAGGGCGTTTGTGTAACTAAACACTTACGAGGTCAGTTTACTGACTTACCTATAGTTTGGATGCGCAGGTCTGAGCAGACTTTTATCTGCACAAACATGCCACCAATTCACGGGGTCTCAACTTTTTCAGAATAAATCAATAAATCTGTGATGTGATTAGCCAGAAATGTAATTTCACAAGAGACTTCAACTTATGTTGGTCTACCAGAAAATAGACCTTTTATTGAAACTATCACAAAAATTACATTAAACATTTGTATCGATATTAGCTCTGATTTAATAACTACGTTGACAAGAATTCAAATTAAAACAAACAGACAGTTAGGAACTTAAACTGTTGGCACATTTACTTGACAGATTAATAGCTTATGAAAAATAAGAAATAGGAGGAAGAAGATGAAAGCTAAGTTAACTGAAGTTGATTATTTTGAACCAACCAGGGTGGCAGCCTTTCCCAAACAGGTCCAGCTGTACTTCCGACACGTGCAGCATACAAACAAGCCTCTTTACCTGGTGACGAGACGTCTAGAGGAGGTGAGGGCTGAGAAGTTTGTGGACACTAACGGGCTGTGTGGTCCCGCTCAGGTCCAGTCGACTTTGTGCGTGTATGGCTGGATCAGACGAACCGGGAGCACGCTTTCACCGGCAGGAACAGGCCCCAATCGCACTGGCTGAACTTTCAAAGTAAAACTTCAGAAAACAAATTCTTTCAGAAATGAGTGAGTGGGTTACAGTAAGCTTTACTGTAACTCCAGCTGAAACGTGGGTCTAGTTGACACACTGACCGGAACGTCTCCAGCTTTCCCAGAGGAGAGAGACCAGTTGCGAGTTAGTTCTCCCCAAAGCACTGAAGCCAAAAATGCAGGAAGTGCCCCTTTAAGAAGGGGGTGTGACTTAGTCACATACTTCCTGCTGATTGGCTGTCCATCACTAGAGAAGGAGTGACTTTGAAGGTCAGTTCGTCTGAGTGACAGGTAGGGTAGACAGTAAATAAAAGAACATACGTCAGAAGATGCAGGTGCATGTGAACAAGCCATGTACTTTGTTTTGAGAACAGATTCATTGTTTTTAGAAAGGACGGGAGACCGAAAGCAAGCTATGTCTAGCACTTTTCCTTCGTTCCAAAAACAGTTCAAACAAATACGAAGGATTGTTCATTCAACTTTAGACACTTATTCTGCATAGAGCAGACAGTTTAAAGCAAGATCATTCTGAGATGTTCTCTTAACTTTGGCATATTTAAAATATACCAGCTTAGTAAAATCATCATTAAATGACAAAAATATACTGTTGATCAATTCTGAATTAACACACATTAAAAAGAAAGTTCAATCTGATTAATTAGTGTCCATTAATTCATAATAATTGTTAGAAAATAAAAGTGTCCACTCGTCTCCTTGAGGGCTTCAAGAAGGTGTAACACTGAGAGTTTCAGAGAGATGTGGAGAGGCCCACATCCCATACGGACATGAGGGTGCTATATCCCTACACAATTTATACTTTTGTTGGCTGTAACTGGGACCCTGTGTACACAGTTTTGTTCCACCACATGTACCACATATGATGTGAATGACGATAGAGAACCTTGACCTTGACCCATACTCGTTTTTATAGGAAATCATTTGGGAAGTGACAGATATGCTAATTATCAATCTAGTGATGCACCTGGTCTCTGAAAAATCTCGATGGTACACCTGTTTTCACCGAATCTCTCAGTGAAACACATTTTCTCTGAAAACCTGCAGTGAAAGACAAAACACTGTTTTATTCCATTAATTTGAATCAACGACAAAATAAATCACCAAGAGACTTGTTAATTTTGTTCTAATGCAAATTTATCAACAGAATAACCTTCTGTCATTTTATAATCAAAGTATAACTTTGTGTTATTTGCATGAGCAGTGTTATTCTTCAATATATTTTATGGTCATTGCTATTAAAGGGGACCAATTATAGGTCCTATAAATTTTTATGGTATGTCTGTGGGCTATCCAGACCATGTTCATTCAATTTAATACACAAAATAATTCTTAGATAATAAAATTCCCCCTTCTAGTTCTGCCTGCTCTGACTTCCGTTCAGAACGAGCTGTTTATGATAATGAGCTCTGAAGGCCACGCCCTTCAAAAATCTGTTTACATTAACTCCGCCCTCCAAAGGGTTTACGTTAGCATTTCATGTCGTACAGCCATATATAAGGTAATAAAACATTCTGGTGTCACACAAGATGTGCTTCGTGCTGCGCGGGTGAAGCAGGGCAGAGCCCCTAGCCCCCCCAGCTTAAATAAAAATATATATAACCGCCGGGTCAGCTGCCAACTGACCGGCAGGTTCATAACATCTCAGCAGTTTCAACGAGACAGAGTTCAAACAAGGTAATAAAACATTCTGTTTTTACTCGAGATGTGCTTCGTGCTGCACGGGTGGAGCAGGGCGAAGCCCCCAGCCAACCCCCCGCTTAAATTAAAGAAAATGACCGCTGGGTCAGCTGGCCAGCAGGACTCATAACATCTCAGCACAGTTTCAACGAGACAGAGTTCAAACAAGGTAATAAAACATTCTGGTTTTACTCGAGATGTGCTTCGTGCTACGCGGGTGGAGCCGGGCGAAGCCCCTAGCCCCCCACTTAAATTAAAGAAATGACTGCCGGGTCAGCTCCTAAACTGCTCGGCAACCGTGACGTCTTTTATACTGAAGTGGGTGGAGCCTCACCAGGGGTTAAGGTGAGGGGCTGGATTCAGGTTGGGGTGGGTTGTCCTACGGCTTGTGACATCACAAGCACCAGGATTTGAAATCTAGACATTAATATCCCTGAAAAATAAATATACTTAGAGTAAATATACCACTGGGTACATTTTTTTGGTCCTAGGACCGTTTTTTTAAGAAGTACATACCCAAAGTTGAGTAAAAAAAACATTAAAAAGTAAATTTTGCATATTAGGTCCCCTTTAAGCTGGTGTATTCTTTAATATGTGGACATATTAATCAAAACTCTGTCTAAAGTTGAAGGACATGTCAAATTGAACTTTCAGTTTTGTTTAGAAGTTAGAAAACAGCTAATCAGTTTAATCATTTAACTGGCGCCTGTATTTCTGCTCATTGCTAAAACAACTCCCTGTCTTTCTCGGTGTGGGATCCTTGGATCTCTACACCTTTTACTACCTGTGGTATGTAGTGTTCAGTGAGTGCTGATTGTTTCAGCTTGCAGAGGAGGTTCTCATGTTGACTGTCAGCACCCTGACCTTCAGCATCTTGTTGACTGTCAGTTTCTGGACTGTCAACATCTGTGGCTGTTATTTGTGTCCTCTATGTTGTAATTTGTGTGCTCTGTGTTGTTATTTGTGTGCTCTGAGTTATCACTGATAGTGCAACTCATTGTACCAGGTTGGTCATCGTAGTTTGTATTATTCAAATTTTCTAACAAACAACTTATTTCCTCTGTCTCTTCTGAGCTTAGAGGTTTTGGACTTTTCTTCTGGAACGCTTGCGACTTTTTGCTTGTCTCGGACTGTTCTGTTCAAGGTGCAACAGGAGCAGGTCCATGACTCTGAATAAACCACTTTGGGTTTTTTGTAGAGCGGACACCTTTCTTTTGTGGTTTTTTGCTTGTCTCGGACCGTTCTGTCCGAGGTGCAGTAGGAGCAGGGCTTTTACTCCGTTTAAACCACTTTGGGTCTTTGTTCCAGCCGGCACCAACATTTCATGGTTTGTTTGGTAGAACATTTTGTGTTTTTTCGCCTTCTTTAGGAGAGGGAGCTGATGATGCTCATGTCTCTTCCATTTTTAGCGACTGAGATTTGACATTTTCACCTGGGGACACCTGTAAGGGTGTTTTATTTTGCATGTATTCAAAAGCTTCTACAACGTTTTATTTCTTCAGTGGTGTTGTTTTTGTAGTTAGCCATGATACACATTTTCTTAGCTTAGAGTAGAGATTTATGCTGAAAAGAAATTTAAAATGTTCTTCTTCTTCCATGCCTGGTGCATTTTTGTCACCAAAATAAGCTTGGAAGATTCTGTCATAGAACATCAACGGATGTTCATTTTGTTCTTGCATGATGTTCCTTGCAGCTAGGTACAGTATACACCATAATTTGTGATGGATTTTGCCATTTTTGTATTGATTTTTTTGTGAAAATCAATAAGAGTTGCTTTTTGTTTGTTATTTTAAATATTTCTTTATTTAAAATAAACTAGAGTATTTAATTGTTAATCAGAGTAACTTTAAAGATGTTGTTTTAAAATAAAAATACAGTTATTTTTAAAATAATGTGTTGTTCTGTGACATTCACAAGTTTCATTATCCTTTTATTCAACAGCAGATGGTGATCAAGGCTTATTTTTATCACAAAGGGACTGTAATTACTCTTCCTGGCCGCTATAGCGGCGCTGTTGACTTCTTGTTCGTTAGCGTTAGCTTATTAGCTTCAAACGAACTCGATCAAAATCAACTTTTGGAATGAGTTTTTGCCTGAATGTGACAATCGCTTGATCAAACGTCCTTTTAAGAGACAAATCGATTTGGTTAGAACTGTTGAGGCTTTATTTAATTTAAAAAAAAAACTGAAAGTTCAGTCTGACATATCTTTCGACTTTTAGACAGAGTTTTGATTAATATGTCCACATATTAAAGAATACACCTGCTTAATAGCAATGACCATGAAATATATTGAAAAATAACACTGCTCATGCAAATAACAAAAAGGTATACTGTACTTTGATTATAAAATGACAGAAGGTTATTCTGTTGATATATTTGAATTAGAACAAAATTAAAAAGTCTCTTGGTGATTTAATTTGTCCCTTTGATTCAAATTAATGGAATAAAACAGTGTTTTGTCTTTCACTGCAGGTTTTCAGAGAAAATGTGTTTCATTGAGTCATTCAATGAAAACAGGTGTACCATTGAGATTTTTCAGAGACCAGTGTATCACTACATCAACATCAATTAATTACTTTGAGAGTTTTACTAAAGTTGGTCCAATGGGTCATGAAATTTGTTGCTAGCTTTACAAACATGTACAAATATCATCACCCATTCTCTTTTGGTTACATGTAATAAAAAGACCATGCTCACTGTGTAACTAAAAGTCACAGAGAAACGTTCTTTCATTTATTCTTAGTTAGCAGTGTCTTAAAATCTCTGCTTGTAAATTCGGTTCCGTTATCTGAACGAATGCATCTGATTTCACCAGGTGATGAATCTGCAATGAATCTTTCTGTGGCTTGTACACATCACTTTTGCTTTTAAGAAAATACACAAATATTGTGCCTGAGTATTCATCTGTAAAATATTGTGCATACAGTACCTATACCCTTCTAGACTTGTGTTTTTCATCGGACCATTTAAATCAGTATGTACCAGTTCTAAAGGTGACTTTGCTTTTCTGTCAGGTTCCCTATTTCTGTTCTGTACAAACTTTCCTTGTGTACATACTTCACAAAGTTTTTCAGGTTTTGTCACATTATCTATGATTTACATACCTTTTACAACACTTTGAAGCTTTCTTACATCTTCATAGTGTAAGGATTGGCTCCCTTCGTTCCCCTCTGTTGGTCATGTCTGTCCCCCTTGTGATGTTTTCCTATTAGTCAGTTTTTACTTCATGTTTCAGGTTTAGTTCCCCAGTCTTGTCTGTTAGGTTTAGTAGTTAGTTTCCCAGTTCAGTCTCCATGTTTCAGGTTTAGTTCCCCAGTCTTGTCTGTTAGGTTTAGTAGTTAGTTTCCCAGTTCAGTCTCCATGTTTCAGGTTTAGTTCCCCAGTACTCATCATCCTGGTTTCCTTCATGTTTCAGGTTTAGTTCCCCAGTCTTGTCTGTTAGTCTGTTAGTTAGTTGTAGTAGTTAGTTTTCCTAGTTCAGTCTCCGTGTTTATNGTAATGTCTGTACTCTGGCTTCAGCTCCCAGGTGTTTTTGTGAGTTCCCTTCACGTTGTAGACGCCGATGTCTCGCAGGATTTCCTTCAGGTACGTCTGAAGAGAACCAATCACAGGAAACTATCAGAATCACATCAATACAAGCTGAACCAGATGTACTGTATATCTGTAGACGCCTCGAGCAGGCTGGCCCACTGCAGCGGTATGTCGGAGCGTCTGCCATTTTAAATGTGGCGGAACTGCCAGTCAACTAATACAAAGAAATTGACAGAACTTCATAAACCACTGTTTTACAAAGTGATGCCTGTCATATTTCTAAAACAAACTGGCACCAAAGATCACATTTGTAACTTAACGTTACAAACAGGTGTACCATTGAGATTTTTCAGAGACCAGTGTATCACTACATCAACATCAATTAATTACTTTGAGAGTTTTACTAAAGTTGGTCCAATGGGTCATGAAATTTGTTGCTAGCTTTACAAACATGTACAAATATCATCACCCATTCTCTTTTGGTTACATGTAATAAAAAGACCATGCTCACTGTGTAACTAAAAGTCACAGAGAAACGTTCTTTCATTTATTCTTAGTTAGCAGTGTCTTAAAATCTCTGCTTGTAAATTCGGTTCCGTTATCTGAACGAATGCATCTGATTTCACCAGGTGATGAATCTGCAATGAATCTTTCTGTGGCTTGTACACATCACTTTTGCTTTTAAGAAAATACACAAATATTGTGCCTGAGTATTCATCTGTAAAATATTGTGCATACAGTACCTATACCCTTCTAGACTTGTGTTTTTCATCGGACCATTTAAATCAGTATGTACCAGTTCTAAAGGTGACTTTGCTTTTCTGTCAGGTTCCCTATTTCTGTTCTGTACAAACTTTCCTTGTGTACATACTTCACAAAGTTTTTCAGGTTTTGTCACATTATCTATGATTTACATACCTTTTACAACACTTTGAAGCTTTCTTACATCTTATAGTGTAAGGATTGGCTCCCTTCGTTCCCCTCTGTTGGTCATGTCTGTCCCCCTTGTGATGTTTTCCTATTAGTCAGTTTTTACTTCATGTTTCAGGTTTAGTTCCCCAGTCTTGTCTGTTAGGGTTAGTAGTTAGTTTCCCAGTTCAGTCTCCATGTTTCAGGTTTAGTTCCCCAGTACTCATCATCCTGGTTTCCTTCATGTTTCAGGTTTAGTTCCCCAGTCTTGTCTGTTAGTTAGTTGTAGTAGTTAGTTTTCCTAGTTCAGTCTCCGTGTTTATTTACTCATCATCCTGGTTTACTTCTTCATGTTTCAGGTTTAGTTTCCCAGTCTTGTCAGTTGTAGTTGTTAGTTTCCCTAGTTCAGACATTACTCAAAGACTCAGTTTAGCTTCCCGTTCCTGCTCTGTGTCTTCGTTAATTGTCCTCAGGTGTTTGATATCGTCTTGTCTGTGTGTATATCAAGAATCAAGAATCAAGAAGGTTTATTAACATTGCATCAATTTTCACCAATACAACGTAAATATGTAGTTGCAACATCCAGGAGAGAGAATGAGTGCAAAAAGCTGCAGCTCAACAAAGCACATGACATGTTTATCAACACATGATATGTTTATCAACACATGATATGCTCATAGCGCGGCCAGTCCCAATCTGTCCCCAGATGAAGGTCAAAAGCAGGAAAACAGGCAGAGACACGGGGATTCACAGCATTGATATTAAAAAAAGATGAATCACATTTTGTCTTCAAGACACCGCGTGATCCAGTAAAAACCATATCAGAAAGCACATTTAGTTACAATAACAAATGGAGAGACGGCAGGCAAGGAGATAGAGTCTGTGAGTAATTTCAGACAAACACAGAGTTCAGCAGATGTGCAGCTGGGTGTTATCTGAGGCTTCACAGAAATCTCTGGGGAGGGGGAGGGGGGGGGACTCTTCAGCTCCACACTCCAGGAGAATGGCTTCCCACAGCCTACTTTTCAAGGACATGTGCAGAAGCCAGATAATGTTCTTGTTTGTTATCCAATAGACCACAGTGTTCTTTTCCACTGCCGCCTTCAAGTCTGTGGTGCTGTTTCATGGCCGAAAGAAATCCAAATATGTGGTTCTGCTCCGCTCCGCTTCATGAACTTCCATCTGTCCCTTGATTGATCCGGGGTGGCTGTAAACAAGTCCCAAAACGGACAGCAGGTGCGCGGTGGTCCACCACTGCTCCAAGCGAGCGATTGAGCTCATACAACAGCTGGGATGAGGAGCTCACGGCCCGGTTCAGAGAATTTTGCTGATCAGGTAGTGCCGACAGCGCGCTGATAGCTGCCGAAGCCTCCCTCAGCTTCCAGTAACAAACAACTCCGCTTACGCCAAAAAACAGAGCAGTTGCTACCAATAATCCAATAATCCACAAATCCTCCACGTCTTCGACACTTAAGACGGTCAGACACATGGGCTGCCACTGACCCCACGAGTCCATCACGTATCCAGCCGCGTGTGTGTCGGAGGGACAGACAGCTTCTCCTGGCACGGTCCGCTTCGTGGAAAAAATCTTATCCATTGAAGAAACAGCCCAATTTATTAATTCCATATTGGTTCGAGTGAGCGCTGAAGGGTCGCAGACGAGACGAAAAGCAAGCAGGGAGTAGGAAAAACTTAGGGAGGGAAGAGCAGAAAGATATGCGACCTGCCTTGCCGAGTGCCGGAAGAAGCCCTGTTCTGTGTCTCAGTGATTGTCGCGTCGTCGTTAGGTACAGCCTAGTCTTGTCTTGGTCCCGTCCTGATGGTTCTGTTGAAATGTAAGTTTTGCTGCCATGCCAGCTCTTTGATTTATGATTATTAAAGTGTTTATTTTGTACCTCTGAGTCTGAGTCCCTGCCTGCACAACTGGATTCATTCTGTCCTGTGTAAATCCTGACAGTTATGACGCGACCATATTTAGAATCCAGCGGGCAGGGTTCTCCTTAGGAATTTAAAAACACCTACCTCTCATGTCCAAGTGGATGGAGGGGACCGTGTTTCGTTGCGGTGGTTTCCGGACCGTTCCCACGCCGGCCCAAGAGGACTTCAGCCGGGGGGTGGAGAATATGGCTTCTCCCCTCCGGGTTCTCGAGGAGGAGGGACGGGTTCAGCCCCGTGAGAACCGCTCGACGTCTTTTCTCTGTTTGTCTCACGTTCCGGTTCCGCTAGCCATTTCCGGATGGACGTCCGGAGAGGACGAGGACGATTTGTGTATTCCTCTTTTTCCCCAGTCTCCACGCCGCTGTAAAAGCGGTAAAAAGAAGAACCGGAAGCGTTCACCTGCATCTCCGTCTTGTTCAGCTGATCAGACCCGGTCCAGCGAGTCCGAGTATTTTAGGCACGACTCCAGCGCTCCAGGGGTAGCGAGTTCCATGGCCTCATCTCCCAGGTTTCCGGTGAGGGTGGAAACAAACGCTCCACTGTCACTCACAGCTGTACTGGCTCGGTCCGGTAAGACCACGTTTCCTGGATTCAGCCCCCGTGTTGCTGTGGGAGCGGGTGACGTGGCCCCACCTCTCAGGAGTCAGGTGGGGGCGAAACACGACACCACACGTCCAGCCGTCTCTGCTCATTCTGGTGAAACTGGGACCCACGCATCCCAGCTCCAAAACAGTGACCTCCTCCACATAAACCAAAATCTGCAAAGATTAATTTCTTCTACTTTAGACAACCAGGACTGCCAGAGTGTTTTGTTTTCTCTTGCTGCAGAAAAATATCTGTTGTCTTTTCCTGGTCTCATCCAGATCCCTGAATATCAGTAGCTTCTGTTTAAAATAAGGACTACTCTGAAATTAACCACCATTGAACCGATTCAATCAGCAGGATCCGACAACTCTGTCTTACATTCTGAACCGGTCCCTGTTACCCAGCCTGCAGAAGCCACCTGTTTTCATGAACCTGCTGTAGCTCCAGAACCTGCTGTAGCTCCAGAACCTGCTGCAGCTCCAGACCCTGCTGCATCTCCAGAACCTGCTGTAGCTCCAGAACCTGCTGTAGCTCCAGAACCTGCTGCAGCTCCAGAACCTGCTGCAGCTCCAGAACCTGCTGCATCTCCAGAACCTGCTGTAGCTCCAGAACCTGCTGTAGCTCCAGAACCTGCTGTAGCTCCAGGACCTGCTGCAGCTCCAGAAACTGCTGTAGCTCCAGAAACTGCTGCAGCTCCAGAACCTGCTGCAGCTCCAGAACCTGCAGTTCCAGCGTCTCTAGAGGGGTCCCTAGGGTGAGCCCCTCATGTTTCCTGTTCCGAGGGGTCCCTGGAGGGAACCCCTCACGTTACCCGTTCTGGGTGGGCCCTGGAAGGTGCCACCCATATCTACTGCTGTCTCGAGGGGTCCCTGGAGGGAGCCCCTCATGTTTCCTATCTCGAGGGGTCCCTGGAGGGAGCCCCTCATGTTTCCTGTCTCGAGGGGTCCCTGGAGGGAGCCCCTCATGTTTCCTGTCTCGGAGGGGTCCAGGAGGACGCCTCTCATATTTCCTGTTGGCCAGTGGTCTCTCAGCCAGAGGGCGCTGCCCTGTCTCCGGCTCCAGGGGGCGTTGCTGCCCTGCTTCCAGCTTAGGAGGGTCCGGACGCCTCTACGTCCTCGGAGGGTCCGGACGCCTCTCACGTATCCTGTTCCGAGGGGGTCCAGGAGGATGCCCCTCACGTATCCTGTTCCGAGGGGGTCCAGGAGGATGCCCCTCATGTATCCTGTTCCGAGGGGGTCCTGGAGGATGCCCCTCACGTATCCTGTTCCGAG
>JBBPBX010005658.1:0-38493 GCA_038048925.1 Garcialebias charrua | reverse complement strand
GTATCCTGTTCCAGGGGGTCCTGGAGGATGCCCCTCACGTATCCTGTTCCGAGGGGGTCCTGGAGGATTCCCCTCACGTATCCTGTTCCGAGGGGGTCCAGGAGGATGCCCCTCACGTATCCTGTTCCGAGGGGGTCCAGGAGGATGCCCCTCACGTATCCTGTTCCGAGGGGGTCCAGGAGGATGCCCCTCACGTATCCTGTTCCGAGGGGGTCCTGGAGGACGCCCCTCACGTATCCTGTCTTGAGAGGTCCCAGGAGGAACCCCCTCCCGTATCCTGTTCCAAGGGGGTCCTGGAGGACACCCCTCCCGTATCCTGTTCCGAGGGGGTCCTGAAGGACGCCCCTCACATCTTCTGCTGCCCAGAGGTCTTACAGCCGTCTACGGACGGTCCCGGCACAACGGACGCCTCGACGTCTACGGAGGGTCCCGGCGCAACAGACGCCTCCACGTCTACGGAGGGTCCCGGCGCAACAGACGCCTCTACGTCCTCGGAGGGTCCGGACGCCTCTCACGTATCCTGTTCCGAGGGGGTCCAGGAGGATGGCCCTCACGTATCCTGTTCCGAGGGGGTCCAGGAGGATGCCCCTCACATATCCTGTTCCGAGGGGGTTCTGGAGGACGCCCCTCACGTATCCTGTCTTGAGGGGTCCCAGGAGGGACCCCCTCCCGTATCCTGTCCCAAGGGGGTCCTGGAGGCCGCCCCTCCCGTATCCTGTTCCGAGGGGGTCCTGGAGGACACCCCTCACATCTTCTGGTGCCCAGAGGTCTTACAGCCATCTACGGGGGGTCCCGGCACAACGGACGCCTCCACGTCTACGGAGGGTCCCTGCGCAACAGACGCCTCCACGTCTACGGAGGGTCCCGGTGCAACAGACGCCTCCACGTCTTCGGAGGGTCCGGGCGCCTTCCACGCATCCTGTTCCGAGGGGGTCCTGGAGGATGCTCCTCACGTATCCTGTCTTGAGGGGTCCCAGGAGGGACCCCCTCCCGTATCCTGTTCCGAGGGGGTCCTGGAGGACGCCCGTCCTGTATCCTGTTCCGAGGGAGTCCTGGAGGACGCCCCTCCCGTATCCTGTTCCGAGGGGGTCCTAGAGGACGCCCCTCCCTTATCCTGTTCCGAGGGGGTCCTGGAGGATGCCCCTCCCGTATCTTGTTCCGAAGGGGTTCTGGAGGACGCCCCTCACGTATCCTGTCTTGAGGGGTCCCAGGAGGGACCCCCTCCCGTATCCTGTCCCAAGGGGGTCCTGGAGGACGCCCCTCCCGTATCCTGTTCCGGGGGGTCCTGGAGGACACCTCTCACATCTTCTGGTGCCCAGAGGTCTTACAGCCGTCTACGGGGGGTCCCGGCACAACGGACGCCTCCACGTCTACGGAGGGTCCCGGCGCAACAGACGCCTCCACGTCTACGGAGGGTCCCGGCGCAACAGACGCCTCCACGTCTTCGGAGGGTCCGGGCGCCTTCCACGCATCCTGTTCCGAGGGGGTCCTGGAGGATGCTCCTCACGTATCCTGTCTTGAGGGGTCCCAGGAGGGACCCCCTCCCGTATCCTGATCCGAGGGGGTCCTGGAGGACGCCCGTCCCGTATCCTGTTCCGAGGGAGTCCTGGAGGACGCCCCTCCCGTATCCTGTTCCGAGGGGGTCCTAGTGGACGCCCCTCCCTTATCCTGTTCCGAGGGGGTCCTGGAGGATGCCCCTCCCGTATCTTGTTCCGAGGGGGTCCTGGAGGATGCCTCTCACATCTTCTGCTGCCCAGAGGTCTTACAGCCAGCTACAGAAGGTCCCAGCGCCCCAGACTTCTCCTCACCCGACGTCTCCTCGACTCTCGTCTCTGCGCCTGAAGTCTCCAACAACCTCTTCGTGCTCGACGTTTCCCACAACGTCTCGATGTTTCCCACGACGTCTCAACGTAGCTCGACGTCTCGTCTCTCGACTCTACGCCAGTCGTCTCGTCTCTCGACTCTACGCCAGACGTCTCGTCTCTCGACTCTACGCCAGACGCCTCGTCTCTCGACTCTACGCCAGACATCTCGTCTTTCGACTCTACGCCAGACGTCTCGTCTCTCGACTTAATGCCGCTCGACTTCACGTCTGTCGTCTTGTGGCTTGGCGCCACTGCGCCACATGACGGTGCTCCTGTTTTGAGTGGACCCTAGAGGGTCCTACCCTCGTCTTCGACTTTCCTGAGGCCTCGTCACCGACGGAGGCTCCTGGTGGTGGGCTGCTTTCCTGCTGCCCGCCTGACTGGCCGACCGCCCGACCGACTCCTGCCTGAGGGGCGGCATCCCGGCCGACCGCCCGACCTGCTCCTGCCTGGTGGGCGACGTCCCGGCCGACCGCCTGACCGTCTCCGTCCTGAGGGACGGCGTCCCGGCCGACCGCCTGACCGGCTCCGTCTTGAGGGATGGCATCCCGGCCGACCGCCTGACCGGCTCCTGTCTGCAGGGCGACAGCCTGGCTGACCGCCTGACCTGCCTGGTGGACGGGCCGCTACCCGCCTGGTCGTTTTTTGTGTTCTGTGTCGTAGGGTTTTTGTCCCCTGTCCTTGTGTTTTTTCGTACCCGCCGTTCCTGCGGTACCTCCCTCTGCCCACCTTGTTTTTTGGGGGAGGTGTTCTTTGGGGACGCCGGGGAGCGTCTTTGAGGGGCGGTACTATAAGGATTGGCTCCCTTCTTTCCCCTCTGTTGGTCATGTCTGTCCCCCTTGTGATGTTTTCCTATTAGTCAGTTTTTACTTCATGTTTCAGGTTTAGTTCCCTAGTCTTGTCTGTTAGGTTTAGTAGTTAGTTTCCCAGTTCAATCTCCATGTTTCAGGTTTAGTTCCCCAGTACTCATCATCCTGGTTTCCTTCATGTTTCGGGTTTAGTTCCCCAGTCTTGTCTGTTAGTCTGTTAGTTAGTTGTAGTAGTTAGTTTTCCTAGTTCAGTCTCCGTGTTTATTTACTCATCATCCTGGTTTACTTCTTCATGTTTCAGGTTTAGTTTCCCAGTCTTGTCAGTTGTAGTTGTTAGTTTCCCTAGTTCAGACATTACTCAAAGACTCAGTTTAGCTTCCCGTTCCTGCTCTGTGTCTTCGTTAATTGTCCTCAGGTGTTTGATATCGTCTTGTCTGTGTGTATATAAGCCCTGTTCTGTGTCTCAGTGATTGTCGCGTCGTCGTTAGGTACAGCCTAGTCTTGTCTTGGTCCCGTCCTGATGGTTCTGTTGAAATGTAAGTTTTGCTGCCATGCCAGCTCTTTGATTTATGATTATTAAAGTGTTTATTTTGTACCTCTGAGTCTGAGTCCCTGCCTGCACAACTAGATTCGTTCTGTCCTGTGTAAATCCTGACACATAGTTGCAATGACCTAGTATTTCGAGCCAGGTTTGCATATCATGACATATTTTACATTGATCAATGCTCATTTCTAAAGTTGGCAGATAATAGAGATTTCCACTTTCATAAATGTCAAACTTGCTGTTATCTTTAGTAGTCATGTGACTGTTTCCTTTCCTGAATGTGATGGTCGCTCCTCCGTTTGTTGCTCTTGCCACTGAGAAGATATTGTGGGGATAAGAAGGCATGTAGAGTGCATCCCTCAGTTACGCTTGATGGTGTTGACCTTTGTTGTCCATTTCCACTGCTATGCTGATGACACGCAGCTCTACTTGTCATCAAAACCTAACTCCACACACCCTCCCTCCATCCTCACCGACTGTCTCAACGAGCTAAATCACTGGTTTTCTAACAATTTCCTTCAACTAAACAGCAACAAAACAGAAGTCATTCTCGTCGGTACCAAAAACTCTATCTCAAAATCAGAACATCTTCTCGTCCCCCTTAACAACTCTCTGCTATCCCCCTCCCCTCAGGTCAAGAGCCTCGGTGTCATCCTCGACACCACTCTTTCCTTCACTTCACACATCAACAATATTACTCGGTCTGCTTATTTCCACCTCCGTAATATTAACCGTCTCCGTCCTTCTCTGACACCTCGCTCCACAGCCATCCTGGTGCACAGTCTTGTGACTTCCCGTATTGACTACTGCAACTCTCTTCTCTACGGCCTCCCCAACAAATCTCTCCACAAGTTACAGATGGTCCAGAACTCAGCTGCCCGTGTCATCACTCAAACCTCCTACTATGATCACATCACTCCTGTCCTGCAGCAGCTCCACTGGCTCCCGGTTAAATCACGCATCATCTTCAAAATTCTACTTCTCACGTTCAAATCTATCCACAACCTTGCCCCTCCTTATCTATCCGACCTCCTACAAATCTCCATCCCATCACGCTCTCTCAGGTCCTCCTCTTCACTACATCTCCATGTACCCTCTGCCCGCCTCTCCACCATGGGGAGCAGGGCCTTCACCTGCTCTGCCCCTCACCTCTGGAACGCCCTACCGCCAGACCTTCGAAACACCACCTCCCTCTCTCTGTTCAAGACTGCCCTGAAAACCCATCTCTTTAGACTAGCGTATCACTAACTTTACTAAATGTATTTTATCTTACCATTTTATATCCTTTATGTATTTTATATTTCAATTTGTCTCTGATAATGTTTGCTCTGTATTACACTGTGTTGGTTTGTTAAGTGTCCTTGGGTGTCATGAAAGGCGCTTTTAAATAAAATGATTATTATTATTATTATTATTATAGTAGGTGGATTATGGCTGTTCCTCTTTTCTGTGCCATTCCTGTACATTTGGTCCCGTCAGCTAATTCCACAGTGTGTGATTTGGGCTGGAAATTTTCATCAAAATCTTTAAATTTTCTGATGTCATTCACTATGTGGGAAGTTGCTCCGGTGTCCACCATGATGCCTTTCAATTTGACGTCCGTTTGATCCTTATTTCGTTTATGTTCTGCTTTGAAAAGCTGGTCTTGTTCTTTTTGTGGATCTTATGAAACTTGTCTGACTCCATCTTGATTCCCCTTTTCTTGCACAATGTTTCTTTGTATGTGTTGCTCTTGCAGTAGTTGCACCACACTCTCTGTAAACATTTTCTGGCCTTGTGTCCTTTGATTCCACATTTGTAGCATATTACACTTGCTTCTTCATTTTTCTTGCTGCTTGTGTTTAGGTTAGTAAAATGTCTATTATGTCTTGTGTATGTTTTCATTACATTGTCAGAAGACTCTCTTGTTCTCATTTGTTCATTTTCTTCGTAGACTCTGTTTTCTCTTAAAGAGGTGCTCACCCCAGCGTGAAACAGTAGCTCCATCCCAAGACAAGATAAAAAAAATGCAACAAAATGGGTGTGCCGAGAGACAAGGAGGGGAGGTTATGCTGCGTTCACGCCCCCTCTAGTGGTAAACTCCCACTCTGCCCCCAGTTTAGATTTCAAGATGGCAGATACTCGCGTCTTCAGTAAGTAAACACCTTAACTTTTACTAAAATAACAGTTCTAAAATGTTGTTGAGTGTATTNTAGTGGACATGGGTTTTTGGGACAGTAGACACAGTCCCCGCAATGCTTGTTCCTGTCAGGGGACTGCATTCTGAGGACTGTATGTAGATGACTGTAGAGTAATAATGTTGGCAATCAGTAAGACCTTGCTTAAAATAGTATTGCCAAACAACTTGTCTAGCTTTACCATAGCTCTTTACTCAGGGTTACTGTATAGTGTTCTAACTTGAAGTTAATATTAAATGAATCTTAATGACTCATTTGGTGTCTTCTCCACAGGTTTCTGCTCATCCTGACCAAACTGTAGGAGAAGAACCGATGGGATCACTATCCTCATCTCTTGAACCAGAGGTGAACAGCTTTCTGACTTGGAAATCTTTCTAATTTGTCTGACAGGTATTTTAATGGACATGGGTTTTTGGGACAGTAGACACAGTCCCTGCAATGCTTGTGCCTATCAGGGGACTGCATTCTGAGGACTGTGTGTAGATGACTGTAGAGTAATATTGTTGGCAATCAGTAGGACATTGCTTAAAATAGTATTGCCAAACAACTTGTCTAGCTTTACCGTAGCTCTTATTGTTACTGTATAGTGTTCTAACTTGAAGTTAATATTAAATGAATCTTAATGACTCATTTGGTGTCTTCTCTACAGGTTTCTGCTCACCCTGACCAAACTGTAGGAGAAGAACCGATGGGATCAAGATTTATGTTGTGCGAAGAGACTCAACAAAACTTGAACTCAATCATTTTCAAAGTAATTCAGAGGATTGATTTTCAGGTTGTTGAAAAAGGCAAAAATTGTTCTAGTAATATGTTTGCTTAAAGGTATCATAATTAGTTTTTTCTTTCTTTTTTTAAGTTGAGCTTCACCTTTAGTTGAAATGAGGCACAATGCTTTGTAGAGCTCTTTGGTGATCACCTTAATTTAAAGGACTTCAGGATTAAAATTTGAGTAGAATAGTGTTCTTAAAACCTGCTTCAAAGAAAGATTATTTGCTTCTGAATCTATTTAAGTAGGATCTTTTGTTTAGTTTGAGTCATGTATATTGTGTATCTTCTAGATACTCCCTGTGATGGACTGGAGACTTGTCCAGGTGTCCCTGTGATGGACTGGAGATTTGTGCAGGTGTCCTTGTGATGGACTGTTGACTTGGACTTGTCCAGGTGTCCCTGTGATGGACTAGAGATTTGTGCAGGTGTCCCTGTGATGGACTGGTGACTTGTCCACGTGTCCCTGTGATGGACTGGAGACTTGTAAATGTGTCCCTGTGATGGACTGTAGACTTGTCCATGTGTCCATGTGATGGACTGGAGACTTGTCCATGTGTCCCTGTGATGGACTGGAGACTTGTCCATGTGTCCTTGTGATGGACTGGAGACTTGTCCACGTCTCCCTGTGATGGACTGGAGACTTGTACACGTCTACCTGTGATGGACTGGAGACTTGTGCAAGTGTCCCTGTGATGGACTTGTGATGTCCACGTGTCCCTGTGATGGACTTCTGATGTCCACGTGTCCCTGTGATGGACTGGAGACTTGTCCAAGTGTCCCTGTGATGGACTGGAGACTTGTCCAGGTGTCCCTGTCATGGACTAGAGACTTGTCCACATGTCCCTGTGATGGATTGGTGACTTGTCCTGGTGTCCCTGTCATGGACTGGAGACTTGTCCACATGTCCCTGTGATAAACTGGAGACTTGTCCAGGTGTTCTTGTCATGGACTAGAGACTTGTCCAAGTGTCCCTGTGATGGACTGGAGACTTGTCCAGGTGTCCCTGTGATGGACTGGAGACTTGTCCATGTGTCCATGTGATGGACTGGTGACTTGTGTAGGTGTTCCTATGATGGACTAGAGACTTGTAAATGTGTCCCTACACACACATATATATATATATATATATATATATATATATATATATATATATATATATATATATATATATATATATATATATATATATATATATATATATATGTATATGTGATAGATTGGAGACTTGTGCATGTGTCCTTGTGATGGACTGGAGACTTGTCCAGGTGTCCCTGTGATGGACTGGAGACTTGTCAAGGTGTCCCTGTGATGGACTGGAGATATGTCCAGGTGTCCCTGTGATGGACTGGAGACTTGTCCATGTGTCCATGTGATGGACTGGTGACTTGTAAATGTGTCCCTGTGATAGACTGGAGACCTGTAAATGTGTCCCTGTGATGGACTGGAGACTTGTAAATGTGTCCCTGTGATAGACTGGAGACTTGTAAATGTGTCCCTGTGATGGACTGGAGACTTGTAAATGTATCCCTGTGATGGACTGGTGACTTGTAAATGTGTCCCTGTGATGGACTGGTGACTTGTCCACGTGTCCCTGTGATGGACTGGAGACTTGTCCAGGTGTCCCTGTGATAGACTGGAGACTTGTCCACGTGTCCCTGTGATAGACTGGAGACTTGTGCAGGTGTCCCTGTGATGGACTGGTGACTTGTCCACGTGTCCTTGTGATGGACTGGAGACTTGTGCAGGTGTCCATGTGATAGATGGGAAACTTGTCCACGTGTCCCTGTGATGGACTGGAGACTTGTCCACGTGTCCCTGTGATGTACTGGTGGCTTGTCCAGCTGTCCCTGTGATGGACTGGAGACCTGTCCAGGTGTCCCTGTGATGGACTGGTGACTTGTACACGTGTCCCTGTGATGGATTAGAGTCTTGTCCACATGTCCCTGTAATGGACTGGAGACTTGTCCACGTGTCCCTGTGATGGACTGGTGACTTGTCCACGTGTCCCTGTGATGGACTGGAGACTTGTCCAGGTGTCCCTGTGATGGACTGGAGACTTGTAAATGTGTCCCTGTGATGGACTAGAGACTTATCCACGTGTCCCTGTGATGGACTGGTGACTTGTAAATGTGTCCCTGTGATGGACTGGAGACTTGTCCACGTGTCCCTGTGATGGACTGGAGACTTGTCCATGTGTCCCTGTGATGGACTGGAGACCTGTCCATGTGTCCTGTGATGGACTGGAGACGTTCACGTGTCCCTGTGATAGACTGGAGACTTGTCCATATGTCCTTGTGATGGACTGGAGACTTGTCCATATGTCCTTGTGATGGACTGGAGACTTGTCCATATGTCCTTGTGATGGACTGGAGACTTGTCCATATGTCCTTGTGATGGACTGGAGACTTGTCCACGTGTCCCTGTGATGGACTGGAGACTTGTCCATATGTCCTTGTGATGGACTGGAGACTTGTCCATATGTCCTTGTGATGGACTGGAGACTTGTCCACGTGTCCCTGTGATGGACTGGAGACTTGTCCATATGTCCTTGTGATGGACTGGAGACTTGTCCACGTGTCCCTGTGATGGACTGGAGACTTGTCCATGTATCCCTGTGATGGACTGGAGACCTGTCCATGTGTCCTATGATGGACTGGAGACGTTCCCGTGTCCCTGTGATAGACTGGAGACTTGTCCATATGTCCTTGTCATGGACTGGAGACTTGTCCATATGTCCCTGTGATGAACTGGAGACTTGTGCAGGTGTCCATGTGATGGACTGGAAACTTGTCCACGTGTCCCTGTGATGGACTAGAGACTTGTCCACGTGTCCCTGTGATGTACTGGTGGCTTGTCCAGCTGTCCCTGTGATGGACTGGAGACCTTTCCAGGTGTCCCTGTGATGGACTGGTGACTTGTCCACGTGTCCCTGTGATGGACTGGAGACTTGTCCTTGTGATTGTTGGATATGTGCACCGGCGACCCCCGTGACCCAAAATGGAAGAAACGGGTAAAGATAATGAATGGATGTAGCAAATGGGCAATGTTTAGGCTGATGGTCCTCATTGATCATGTGAGCAACTGGTTTTGGCTGTCATCATAAAGTCTTTATTTATAAGACTGAGCTGAATACAGCATCTCAGACTAAGGAAGTCTTTCATCCGAAAGACTTCCTCAGTCTGAGATGCATTCAGCTCAGTCTTATAAATAAAGACTTCCTGATGACAGCCAAAACCAGTTGCTCACATGATCAATGAGGACCATCAGCCTAATCATGTGATCATATGAGAAGCTGGTTTTGGCTGTCATCAGCAAACTGTTTGATCCACTTTGAGAGGGTGCTATTTATGAGACTGAGCTGAATGTAGCACCTCAGACTGAGGAAGTCTTTATAAGACTGAGCTGAATACAGCATCTCAGACTGAGGAAGTCTTTCGTCGCTCGTAAGTCGGGGATCACCTGTACTTTACAGTGTGTTGTGATGAACCTTGTAAATAAAGTAAATTTTGTTTTAGAAATATGTTCAGGTTTATAATGTTAATGTTTTATAATATGTAAATATGTCATCTCAGAAGTCTTTCATCGCTCGTAAGTCGGGGATCACCTGTACTTTACATTGTGTTGTGATTAACCCTGCAGAAAAAGTAAAAATTTGTTTTAGAAATATGTAAATGTTGATATGTTTTATAATAATGTAAATATGTCACCAGAATTTAAGTTTTAATTTTTTTATTTGAAACATTTAAGTTTTATTTTATTTTAAACATTTGAAGATTTTGTTATTGAAGTTTTTTTAGTGAATGTAAATAAAGTATGTGCATAATTTGTTTAATAAAAGCAGTTCAAAAAATAGTTCTCCTAATGCAGTGTCCTGTCACATTTGTGTGTTTTATGTTAATTTTATGTTAAGTAGGCGGAGTTTAAATGTCCCTTTAAAGACCCCATAATGCATGTTTGTCCTCATAAACCACATTTTTTGACGTCCTTGTAAACCACACTGGAGTCTGGGTGGTAAAACGTGCTGTGAAGCTCCTATCGGAAAGCTAAAGGGACCCAAATTTTTTTCAAAAATTTTAGAGTGCACTGAGCTTGGTCCCAGGTCGCTAGGACCTCGGGAAGGGGTAGACCCCGTATTACACCTTCGGGCGGGTTTGGCGAAAAAGTCCGGCTAAACCACATTGACAAACCTGTGTGTGTGTGTGTGTGTGTGTGTGTGTGTGGAGAGAGAGAGGACAAGGCAGACAAACAGGGAAAACAGAGGCGACCTTGCCAGCATGGTGACAAAATGCACCATGTGTTTTGCAGAAATGGTGTGTGTCTGCTGGGCATCCTGGTCAACAGACAGACGGGTCGTCATGGCAACAGTACCACACTCAACCCCGGTGTGCCAAGTTATAAATCTGGACGTCACATGAAAATATGGAGGGATGGTTCTGTCTGGACTCAGAAGACAAATGAAAGGGTTCAGGGTGGAAGAGGAGCCACATGCAGTCCATCTGATGACGAGCTGTGGAGAAATCCTTTCAGCCCCCGTCTTTTGATAACGTACAACATTACTCTTTCACCTGGTCAGTGTCACCTGGGCTGCTGCAGTTTTTTGTAGAAATAGGCAAAAAAATTCTATGGACATTGGATTTTATTGTCAGGAGGCCAAACACGTGATCTGACGGATCATTAAACACGCTGACTACATCTTTTAAAAAGTGATGATTTATGAAAATTATGATTGCTCCCCCCAGGGGTAATTAACGCTACTTCACCTTCTACTGACTGCTTCATTTAGTTCATTATGTAATCAGTGAAGGAGCTCTCCTGTATTACCCACACTTAAAAGGACAATTCAGATAATTGGATGTGGGTTTCTGTTGAAAGATTATGAACAACAAATATCTTACCTGTTGTAGATTAGTTTTTAAACAACATCCTTATTCATTCTTGGAGAATTACCGTATTTTACGGTGTATAGGTCGCACCTTTTTATGTTTTTTTCCCATTAATAGATGGCCTCCCTTCTCACCTTATAGCTATCCTCTCACTCCAATATGTATTATTTATTTTTTATAGAGAGAAAGAAAAGAGAAAGTAAGACAACAAAACAACAATTATCCACAAAAAGAGCACAACCTCCGTCCGCAATCCTGCAAAGCACATGACAGAACACAGCAACGAAACATACATGCATAAAGACTAATAATATTCATGACCTTGCAGTAGATTTCTATAAATACACATACCCATACCTACAAATATATATACAGTATACATACATATACATTTATATTCATTCATATACCCATCTACATATCTGCATATATCTACATATACATCCCTGCATCCATTTGTGTGTGGTTGTGAGCATGCATAAGTGAATAAGGTTCCTCCAATAGAACATTTAGTAGCGACTGTGAAGCATCAGAGATCCGTCCCCCCAAAGCCCGAGGCAGACGAAGGAGCGATCAAAGCCCAAGACCCCAGGAAGGACCCCGAGCCCAGAGTCCCCAGGGCCACCCGAACAGGACGAGCCACTCGCCCACTCCCCAGATCCGACCAAGGGGAAGAACCGGACGAACCCCACCAGCGACCACATACAATGACCCCCCGGGGTCAACCGCGACAAATTCACAGGCCCCCGCCGGAGCCCGCTGCACCGACGTAGCCCCAGGGCCGGTCACCGAGGCCCGGGCACCGGGGACGCCCACCCCTCAGGCCCAGACCCGACAGGACCAGAGGACACGAGCCCCACCAGGCAGCCACCAGGCCGAGCCGACAAACGCCCAAGCGCCCAACCCCAGATAGTGAGGGCCCCAAGCACGCCCGCAGGCAAAGGAACACCCACCAGGGGGCCACGTGGCAGGAGCGCAACACTAAGTAGCCTCAGATGTATCAGAGAGGGGGCAGTCCAAGTCCCAGCCTGACACTTAAACATTCATACACAGACACACTCATTCAGACCCACCCTCATCCTCACCCTCACTCACAGAAAGACAAACAATAACGACACGTTCCATTCATAATCCCGATGCACACTCTATACCCCCTAGGTCCAAGACATGTACCTGCCCCCTACATGGGGCAGCCCACATCCAAACCCAGGAGGTAGGCCCATTCATTCTGGGGTGGAGAGTAGCAGACATCCAAGGCGGGCCCAACCCGCGCCCTGCCGACAGGACAGGACACCCGAGCCCAAGCAGCCCCAGAGGGAACGCACCGCCAGCCCCTCCCATGGCAAACCCCCAGGCCCCGAACCCCCCCACATCCCAGGACAACCCCTGATGGCCCACCCCCAGAATGTCCGCCAGGTAACCAGGGGGGTAAGAGAAAAATAAATAAATAATATAAATATATATATATAAATAAATACACCATCCATCCATCCATCCATCCATCCATTTTCTTCCGCTTATCCGGGGTCGGGTCGCGGGGGTAGCAGCCTAAGTAGGGAGGCCCAGACTTCCCTCTCCCCAGCCACTTGGAGCAGCTCCTCTGGGGGAATCCCAAGGCGTTCCCAGGCCAGCCGAGAAACATAGTCCCTCCAGCGTATCCTGGGTCTTCCTCTGGGTCTCCTCCCGGTGGGACATGCCCCTAAATAAATACACAAATAAATAAAATTGAAATTAACAAATCAAGACCCCGACACACACACACCTCGTCCCCAAATGTACTGTTGGTGAGTGTTGTTCTAAAGTGTACTTAAAAAGGAAAGAGAAGGAGCAAAGGCTGGCATTGTACCAGTTTCCCCTCCACTCCAACTCTAACCCAGGCCCTTATTGTCTAAATGCATAATGTTGAGTGAGCATAGGCATGGGGGCGAGAGTGATGTCATCCCGCCACCCATAACCATAGTGCTCATTCCATTCCCTATATGTGACTTTTATGAGGATGTTTATGAATGAATGTCTAAAGTGTATATAAAATTGAGTCCCAGGTGGTTCTGAACAACAGAGATGTAAAACCGTTGTAGCACACCCGAGACTCAAATTCCCTACATGTATTAATTTAAGATGAAGAGGGCGGAGGTGCGTGGTGAGGGATGGGGAGAAAATATCTGCAGGAACAATGCTCCCGCAGCGAGTCAGCTCCCCCGCTGACCCTGCGTACCCCCCCCCCCCAGTTCGCCAAGGTCCACCCAAGGAGCGAGGCAAAAGAAACACCTCTCCGACCGCCAGGCCATTGAGTCAAGACCAGAGAGGGACACGGTCCCGAGGGCCGCCAACAGCAGAACCAACAGCCCACACCCACCAGGGCCGCCACGACCCCTGCGAACCGCAGTCAGCCCGCCGCCCAAGAAGACACAAAATCCCACATGGACGACACGGCCAAGAGCGCCCGCCCAACTGCCGACAGAGCCAGGAAGCACCGAGAACAGGCCCCAACCAGGGCCCGCACACCGGCCAAGCATAGTCCAAGACCATCATCAAGGATATCCACTTAGTCCCCACCCCAGAAGAAATACTACACCCACCCTTCATATTAACAACTTTCAGAACACATGACACATTAGACACCCAGGCTGGGTTTACCCGCCCCCTCCCCTTGGCCACCAGTCACGCTCCCAGACACCCAACCCCCCAGCACATAGTGCTGGGCGATATGGAAAAGATCATATATCACGATATGGACTTTTTTATATCACGATAACGATATATATCACGATATATACAACACGATATGTGTGTACAGGAAAAATTTTGACCCAAGTTTTTTTTTTTTATCAAAAAGAAAATAACACAAACAGTATAACAAGGCATACAATACACATAAACAATAACAGTTGAAAAGACAATTAAACTAAGCAGAGAATTATTAATAAAGTTCTAAACGGCAGCATAAAAAAAGAACAATTTGAGAAAGAGCACAAAATTAAATTGCGTGTGCAAGAGGAGTTTTATGATAAGCTAATAATATATTTGTATAAGGACTGTGCTTTTGGGAGTTTGCAGCGTTTAAGTACAACCTTAAATATATTTACTTCACTTAAAAAAATACAAAATAAGGGAGAAGTTTTCAAGTAGAAAAGGAATTTCTACTTTGGTCTAAATTTTTCCTGCAGGTGGCGGTAAAACAACGGCTGCTAATAAAACCCACGAAGAAGAAATCCGCTCTGGAAGCTGGAGTAAACAAGGCAAGAAACAGAAAAGAGAAAACGTTGCGTTTGATTCCGGTTCTGTTGTGTCTCTGGTCTGTTTTGTATTGGTTAACTGGACCCGAGTTCGGACTCGGTTGGACTCTGGGTTCATTTCCTCTGGACCCATTTTGTCTCCGAGTTTCAGCGGAGCAAAATAATGGAAGCTAACAAGGTGAGCTTCTCCCTACTTTTTGGTAAAAGTTCTTCTTGGGCTGCCTGTGCAGCGGTTTCTCCTTGTGACACTGGCTACATGCCCCCGCGTCTCCTCTACTCTCGAGTTTAACAACGTAAAGCATGTGTCGCAAACCTGCGCGTGAGTCAAACACAAAGCAGTGCCGTCATGTCGCTAAACCACAATATGAAGCTTCTTTGCGTCGCAACGCAAACAATTATTTTTTATTCTTATTTATCACGATAGAGACGATAGAAGGAAAGTAGCACGATAGACACGTTTCTATCTTCCCCACGATATATATCGTCATATCGCACAGCCCTACTAGCACATGAACCCCCAACCCACCAGCGAGCCGAGGGCCCCCGGCCAGCGCCGGGCACCAGAGCGCCAGCCAGCCCATAGCCCGGCGACCCGCCTGCCAGAGCTCAAGACCCCCGATCCCCACCAGGCCCAAGCCCGGGGACGACACGTCCCCAGAATCCCAAGCTCCCGGCGCCCACCCCGAAACCACCCCAGCACAGCCGGGTCACCGACCGGCGACCCATGACCGCCGCCGCCGACCACCAGAGGGCCCGCATGCCGCCCCCGGCAGACATCCCCCAGAACCCCCCCGGTCCTCCCCAGGTCAAAGGCAGGGTCCTCCCCGCCTAAGCAGCCCCAACCCCCCCGGCGCCCTAAACCCCAACCTCCCCCCCACCAGCCCCAATGCCCCACAAGGCCAGATCCCAGACCCCCCACCCTCACTACGTAACGGAGCCGATCAAAGAATGCCAAATAGATTGATCCGATGTGTCGGCAGATGCTGTTTCAAGACTAATATGATCTAACAGAAGATTTTTATACTGATTAATGCTAAGATTATTTTTATTTTTCCAATTTACGAGTATGGTTTTCTTTGCGATGCATAAGGCAGTGAAAAGCATACAGGATGTATTTTTTTCTAGTATAACATCTTCAAAGATACCCAATAAGCAAACAGATGGAGAGAGTGGGATATTAAATTTCAAACATTTAGACAAGTCTTCACATACCTGTACCCAGAACCTCTGAACCGGTGGACAGAACCAGAGTGCGTGAATATAATCATCAGGTATATTGCCTTTGCACTGTGAACAGTTGTTAGATGGTGTAAAACCCATCTTAAACATTCGCTGACCTGTATAATGTACTCTATAGAGAACCTTATATACAGACAGGAGGTGGAACATCTGGAGAGCTGGTGCAAAGAGAACAACCTTCACATGAATGTGAAGAAGACGAAGGAGATGATTGTGGACTTCAGAAGGAACAAACACACCCACACCCCACTGTATATAGGTGGATCTGCGGTGGAGGTGGTCTCCAGCTACAAGTACCTGGGTGTACACTTGAATGATAACCTCAGCTGGAGCAACAACACCACCAGCCTGATCAAGAAAGGACATCAAAGACTCTACTTCCTCAGACGGCTGAGACGAGCTGGTCTGAGAAGCTCAGTCCTCACCTCGTTCTACAGGTGTGCAGTGGAGAGCGTCCTGTGCTCCAGCATCAACGTGTGGCATGGAGGCTGCACAGTTGCAGAGAGGAAAGCTCTACAGAGAGTGGTGAAGGCTGCACAGAAGTCTGTGGGAGTCAGTCTCCCCACCATCACAGACATTTACACCTCCAGATGCAGAAAAAGAGCCACCTGCATCATGAAAGACCTCACTCACCCAGCACACTCACTCTTTGCACCACTCCCCTCGGGACGGAGGTTGAGGAGCATCAAATGTAGAACCACTAGACTGAGGAACAGCTTCTACCCTGAGGCTGTCAGACTCATGAATAAATAAATAATAAGAATAAACACTGCAAAATGTCACATCATGTTGATACTGATCTGTTTCTTGTTGCTGCGTTCATCTGTGACCATCTGCTCATGTTCGTGCTGCTGTTTATAATGATGTTTTTCTACTACATTAGGGCTTAGTGTATTACTAGCTGATGTCTCTCTTAGTTAATCCTAGATGTTATTATTGTTTTTCTCTTGCATTTGTTGTTGGATGTAACTGGGACCCTGTGTACATAATCTCGTTTTCAACACATGTACTACATGCGGTGCAAATGACAATAAATTCTCTCTGACTCTGACTCTGATATTGTATTAATTGTAAATTGGAGATTCTAGTCAATTTAAAAGTATTTAAACATACTTGAGACCAAATTTTTTGTTCAAAGTTGATTGATAAATCTGACTCCCATTTTTCAACAGGTAGTGTTATCGAGTCATCGATTCTAGACAGTTTTTTGTATATTTTAGATAATAATTTGGGTGGTTGAAGATTAATGAACTCTAACACACATGTTGGTGTTTCCAGCAATGTTTTATTAAGCTTAAATTTCTTTTTTACAATAGACTTAATTTGTTGGTATTGTAGGAAATATTTATTATCAATGTCATATTGTATTATTAATTTATTGAATGGAATAAAGTCTATACCCTCAAATATGTGTTCCAGACATTCAATTCCTTTCATTCTCCAACCTGGGAAATTTAACATATTATTTTCTTGCTGTATGTCAGGGTTATTCCAGAGAGGCGTATGTCTACATGGGAACAGTGAAGACTTTGTCATTTTCAGATACTCCCACCATGCTGTCAGAGATGAGCTAATATTGATACTTTTGAAGCAGAGATGTTTTTTTAAATCTGTACTAATAAATGGTAGATCCGAAATCCTAATATTATTACATAAAGTTTGTTCTGTATCTATCCAAGTTTCATCTAGTGCATTCGGTTTTAACCACTTTAATATATATTGTAACCTGTTGGCTAAATAGTAGTAATGAAAGTTTGGAAGTTCTAATCCTCCGGTATCTTTAGATTTCTGTAAAGTTTTTAAACTAATACGTGGAGTTTTATTTTTCCAAAGGGATTTAGATATACTGTATAAGAGTCCAGGGACTTAAACCATTCAGTTGAAGGTTTATTTGGAATCATTGAGAATAAATAATTTATTCTTGGCAGCACCATCATTTTTACTGAGGCAACTCTTCCCGTAAGAGATATGGGTAGAGATCTCCATCTAGTAAGATCGTCTTCAATTTTCTTTAATAATGGGATATGATTCAATTTTATTAAGTCTTCCAATTTAGGAGAGATATTAACACCCAAATATGTAAATGATTGTAGTCTTTCATTGAGAGAGTTATTAAACATGCAATTTATTGGAAGAACTGTATATTTTGTCCAATTTATAGAATAATCAGAAACTTTTGAGAACGAGTTTATTAATTTGATAACATTAGATATTGAGTTTCCTGAGTTCTCAAGAAAAAGTAAAACATCATCAGCATAAAGACTAATTTTATGTTCCAAGTTTCTACACTTTATGCCTTTTATATCAGCACTTTGCCTTATTGCTGCTGCTAAAGGTTCAATAAAGATAGCAAATAATGCTGGTGAAAGTGGGCAACCTTGCCTGGTGCCCCTCTGTAAACAGAAGCTTGAAGATAATTGATTATTTGTCCTGACGCACGCTGTTTGTGAACTATATAATATTTTTAACCAGTTAATGAAGTAATTCCCAAATCCAAATTTATTTAGCAAGAAATTCCAATTTACTCTATGAATGCTTTTTCAGCATCTAAAGAAAAATAGCTGTTTCAATATTTTTAAAATACAAATACTCTATTACATTATATAATCTGCGTGTATTTGTGTTTGAGTGTCTTCCTTTTATGAATCCGGTTTGGTCTGGATGTATAATAACAGGAGTTATCTTCTCTAGTCTTTTAGATAAGACTTTACAAATTATTTTAACATCAACATTAATAAGAGAGATTGGACGATAACTGGAAGGTAATACTGGGTCTTTGCCTGGTTTTAATAAGAGACTAATGTTGGCTGAATTCATATGTATTGGTAGCCTGCCATTTTCTTCTGACTCAAGTAGCACTCTATAAAATATCGGTTCCAGTACATCCCAGAATTTTTTATAGAATTCTACTGGATATCCATCAGGACCTGGAGATTTCTTATTAGGCATGCTTTTAATTGCTTCATGGAGCTCATCTGATGGTGAGTCTAGTGTTGATGATTGACTAATATCTAGTTTTGGAAGTGTTACTTTCTCCAAGAATTCATTAATATCCTCATTAGATGGATTTATTTGTGGAGTGTATAGAGTTTTATAGAAATCTTTTAAAACATTGTTTACTTTTCTCTCATCATGAATTATATTACCATCTTTATCTTTAATACCATATATAGATGTTTTTTCTTTGTTTAATTTGAGTTGATTAGCTAAAAAGCTCCCTGATTTATTACCATATTCAAAATTATCTAATCTAAGTCTTTGTATCAAGAATTTATTTTTCTTATCAATATATTCATTTAGTTCTAATTTTAATTTGTGTAGCTTTTGCTATGTTTCCTCTCCTTGTAAACCTTCTAATAGTTTAATGGATTTCTCTAATTCCTCAATACGTTTATTTTCTTTTTTCTTTTTATTTGTTGAATAGGATATTATTTTACCTCTCATGACTGTTTTCCCATACCTCCCAAAGTGTACATGATGAAGTTCCTGACAAGTCATTAAACTCTAAATACGATGCCCATTCTTTTTTAAAATATTGCAAAAATTCTTCTTCTTGAAGCAGTGATGTATTTAATCTCCAATTTATATTTTTTGTTGTTGTTTTTTATAATCTAAATTTACAGTAACTGGTGCATGATCGCTGACAGCAATAGGGTGTATCTTAGTGTCTGAAATGTTTGTCATCAATGAATTACTTACTATGAAATAATCTAGACGAGAATATGAGTGATGCACATGTGAAAAGAAAGAATATTCTTTGCTATCAGGGTGAAAAGAACGCCATGTATCGCAGAGTCCATAATCATTCATATACTGTTTAACTATATTTATAGATTGCCAACTGCGTTGAGTTCCCGCTGCATTCAGTCGGTCTATCTTGTCATCTAAACCAAAGTTGAGATCACCTCCCATCACCAGTGAGGAATCCATGTGATTTGATAGAGTGGAAAAAAAATCATGAAAAAAAGCAGCGTCGTCTACATTCGGTCCATATATGCTAACAATACAATAATTTTGTCTAAATATTGATAACTTTAATATTATATATCTACCGTGCGGGTCTATAACCTGATCTAATACTGAGAAGTTAACATTTTTATGTATTAAAATTGCCACCCCTCTTTGTCTTGAATTATAACAGGCTGAGAATACATTAGGAAACTCTGAAGATTTTACCTCATCCACAGTTGAGGCCAATTTATGAATTTCTTGGAGTAATACAACATCTGCCTTTAATCTTTTAATCTGGTTAAAAATTCTATATTTTTTATGTTGGCTACCGGCTCCAATAATATTCCATGTGACAAACCTTAAAGTGCCCATACTTGTGTCTGTGAGAATATAGATAAACCACACCCATTATCACAAATATAGAAAATAATAAAACACCCAGGTAAACACATAATCCTTGATGTTTGACTATATATCATTAAGTAATATTCTAAGTGTTGTTTTTAACGATAAATCAGTGATGTATTCCTTTATCATGTATTTGTGTAAGCAGATATGAGTGCATATAAGCCCTTGTGCTTGTGTATTAACAAATGTTGAGTCAGAAAAATACAGACAAAAAAAGAAAGTGAAATCATACTGAACACGAAAAGATAACAGATAGAAGAAAAAATAAAAAAGAACCCTCCTACCACATTAATTGCCATGCCACCGTGTACCACCAGTCTGTGTAACCCACCAATCGAGCTGTGCTGAAAAAAATTACATCTATCTGGTAAGTAATATTGATATCTAGTTAATAATATTAATTATTAATAGTAACTGAAAATCATTCTTACCTTAATGATGACTAATATAGCCATGGAGTAACCTCTGGGTCTCTGAACAACTGACCATTGATGTACAGTTTGTCCACCGAGATTGCAGCTCTTCTACCTTCATTTAAATGTTGTTTCCTAATCGAGAACAGAACGCGCTTTCTACTTAAAATCTCTGCAGGGAATTGATCATTCATACTGAAATTGGTGTCACGTAGTTCCCTACCTCGGCTTTTTACCTGTATTTTTTGTTTAAAATGTTCAAATCTGGCTACAATCGGCCGCGGCCTAGTGTTCCCAGCTTTCTTACCTCCGAGGCGGTGAACTCTGTGAAAAGTGATGGAATTAACCACATCACTCGGCAACTTCAGCTGAGTCTGCATGAAGGCCCGAACCGAGGCTTCGACGTCTTCATCTGTTTTCTCTGAGATTCCAGAGAAGACCATGTTTTCCCGCATACTCCGGGATTGTATCTCCAGGATAGATTCCTTAATTTTTCTATTATCACCGGATAGCTGTGATACCTCTTTGGTAGGCATGTAACGGTTGTAATGGGTGTACCGAACCGTTTCGGTTCGGCACGTTCGGTTCGGTCCACATGCGTACCGTTTCGGTTATTTTTTCACTCATTGAACGTTAATATATGCGTCGCGGAACAAAATTTCCTGGGCGCGTTTCAGCACGGAGCTATTATCGCGAAGCACGCGCAGCTCGCTCAGCCTTTAGCCGTTAGCTTCTCACTACGGTCTCCTGTTTGGGAACGTTTCTTGTTAAAAGACGAGAGGCACGCACATTCAAAGCTGTGTTTGTGGACTTTGTTTCATGAAGACTGGCTCTGCAGCAGACAACACGTCTCACGTGAACGCGCTTGAAACTACGTCATCAGAATGTGAACAAGCAGCTTGCAACAGCGCTAATAAGAACAGCTGCATTTAAACTACTTTTATCAGGTAAATCATATCAGTCCAGAGCAATAACACAAACTGTGAGTTTTTAAATATCCGAATCTCTGTCTGAATGTTGTTATTATGTGCAGGCTTTAAAGTTATTGATCTTCGCTACGAACACCCATCACTCAAAAAGTGCAGAACTTTATGAAAAAACTAAACTGATAACAAGACCTGGAGCAAAGCCCTGCCCTAATGATGAGAGATTCAACCATTCAAGAAGAGGTATTGTTCTTTTATTATATTATCTGTGGAATGTTCTGGAGAGTGATGTTAAAAATGCAAAATCAATGTATACATTTAAGAAAAAGGTCAAAAAGGACTTGCTCAAAAACTATATATGATGTAGCTTAGTGTGTTTGTGTATTACAGTTAGAAAAATTAAGTAGTTATTCATTTTGTGATGTAGTTTGTGTATTACAGTTAGAAAAATTAAGTAGTTATTCATTTTGTGATGTAGTTTGTGTATTACAGTTAGAAAAATTAAGTAGAGTTATTCATTTTGTGATGTAGTTTGTGTATTACAGTTAGAAAAATTAAGTAGAGTTATTCATTTTGTGATGTAGTTTGAAGGTTATCATTGTTTGAACAAACTGTGAAATAAGGGGCAGATATAATAAGATTTCATCTTCTTTCTGCTCCTTTCATTTTATCCTACTTGTATTCTTGTATCTGATGAAACTGTTTTGTATTGTTCTTTTAAAATGAATGAATAAACATCAAATCAAAATTATCTAAATAATCTTTTTTATTCAAAATCATAATCTTATTAACTTTTTATTTATTTATTGTGTTTTATTTCCAGTCTGGGACAGACATCCACCAGAGATCACCTGCAGCTAAGAAGTGTGTGATGACTGAACTGAACTTTGAACTTTTCCAGCACCTGTCCCACCAAGAAGAGGTTGTGAGTACAGTAATGAGGACAAATACAGCCACACTGATGCTACTGGACAAAAACTTGATTAGTTAGATTGTAAACAGTCTGTTGCTGCTTATTGTTCTGACTGTTATTGTATTTATTAAGATTTTTATTATTGTTAAAATAGTTTTATTGTAGAGTGCTGTTTATTTAAAATATCATCCAAATGGGTCACTTTTATTTATTACTACAATACTGTACAGTACAAACGTATTTTTGGCATATTTTCAAAATAAACATTTTGTAAGTCTTTATTTTGGCCTTTTTTTTTTTGTACAGAAAATAAACCGAAAATAAACCGAACCGAGCCCTCCTTGTAGTTGAACCGAACCGAAATGTGATTTTAGCGTACCGTTACACCCTTACTCTTTGGTGAGTGTTTTAACCGTTCCCCTCAGCTGCTGGATTTCACTAGCGAGCGATGCTACTTGTTGTTGGCTGAACTCCAAAGAAATTTTCAAGTCCTGGAATTCCTTGTGTAGCAATTCCACCAGTGCTAGACGAGCATCCAAGCTAGTTAATTTACCGTCAATCGACTCCAGGATCTCTTTAAAGCCCAAATTATCAGTAGACGGTGAAGAAGCGCTATCTAAACTACCGTGTCTGTGCCTTTTAGCATTTGGGGTGCTAGCTGCGGCACCGGAAGTAGCATTAGATTTTCCCATGACAACACTTTCGTAACACTCGTCAACAAACAATTCCAGACTTTGCAAAGTTTCTTCTTCCAGCTTGTTTGATGAGAAACAAGTCAGTTAATAGTATTTAAAGACCGTGTAAAGTGAATTTCAATATTTTCTTCAATAAACATTATAAATGTCATAATTGTAATCTTGTAAATGAGTAAAAAGTCTCAAAATTGTAGCTCAATTAATTTTGGAGTTATAGATCAAACTTTGTTTAAAGATATGTCTGCTTCAGGATTTTTTAGGCGTGGTTTAAATGTGACCGCGTTTCGTCACGCGGTCTAAAGCCCCACCCCCTGCAGCTCCAGCCGTATAAATTCGTTCTTCGCATCGGTGGAGCCATTCACTCGCGAATCGCAGATAGCATCAGATAGCAATAGCATAGATATTTTGTTCATTGTTAGCTAGCTAATCAATTATGCCTCGTTCCTGCATCTTCCCTGGATGTCGCAATGGTCAGGGCACCCGCTTGGTGACTTTATTTAATTTATTTAATTTACTTGATCTCTGCTGCTGTCAGCCGCGGACACACAGAGTGGACCTCACATCCCCCGCGCGCAGCCACTGACACACAGAGTGGACACACCGTCCCCAGAGCACAGCCACTGACACACAGAGTGGACCTCACGTCCCCCGCGCGCAGCCACAAACAGAGTGGACCTCACGTCCCCCGCGCGCAGCCACTGACACACAGAGTGGACCTCACACGTCCCCCGCGCGCAGCCACTGACAAACAGAGTGGACACACCATCCCCGCGCACAGCCACTGACAAACAGAGTGGACACACCGTTCCCCGCGCACAGCCACTGACAGACAGAGTGGACTCTGTGGACTCAGAACTCCTGTTAGGCTGCCAGCCTTTGCGAACATCTTCAGGGGGCAGGACACGGGGGCAGTACTGCGCTGAAACCACGCCCACGCGCTGACACGCCCCCAGCGTTTCAGACCAGGGCACAATTATGTTTTTTCATTATTTTTGTGACTTAATTTTATAAGGAAAACAATGTTTTTAATCAGTCAGATTTATATGGGTGATTAATAACACATATTTATGCCATGTGACAAACTCAAAACACAAATTTAATTTCACTTTACACGGTCTTTAATAATACTTATGACTTTTAAATAATATTACATTTAATTATTTCGTTTTTTATTTATTTATTTTATTTTTATACTACATTTAATTAAATCTCTTTAAATCTTTTTGTTTTTAATCATATAAATATTAACTTACCCAAGCTTTATCATACTCACGCACAGTTTTTTCCTCTAACTTCTCAGCAACAGCTCATTGCAGCTCCACACTGTCACACCTGCAGCAATCCCTGCCTTTTATGGGTTTTTTCAAGGCCTGCAACCTATACACAGGTGCGACCTATATATGGCTTGGTGTCACTTTCGGCGAAACAAATTTTAAAATCCAGCTCATTTCACAATTACGTTCATTTATTAAGGAAAAGTTCAGCTCAAACATATATTTGCTATAATTTTTATCAAACAAATAATTGTTTTTAAGTGTTAATCTTCTTAAAAGCCTTGCTGTGCGCTCCTGTGGCAGACATTTGCAGCAGAGCTAAACGTAGGTGCGACCTATACACCAGTGCGACCTATCTAGGGATTTTTCCAATCTATTGGTGATAATTGGACAATGCGACCTATACACAGGTGCGACCTATACACCAGAAAATACTGTAGTTAAATATTGCTAGACTGATGAATTAGCAGCTAATCTGAACAACATTAAGACTAAAGTAAATCAAAAAGGCGTTCAATTCAAGATCAACTGGACTTTATTTGTAACAGAAGACGTTTCGCTTCTCATCCGAAAAGCTTTATCAATTCAAACTAAGACTAAAGTAGCTTAAGGCTGTTTAAAATAAATTCACACAAACACTTTTGCAAACATTTTCATAATTGGTAATTTCACATTACACCATCATTCTGACAAAAACTATTTGATATATTTTGCTACAAGTGACCACAATACACAGGAAGTGCTTTTGGGATACTGCTGTTACTGCTGCTATGAGGTCTTGCAAATAAAACATACATCTAAGTAAGTAACAAATGTAAAACTGAAAAATAAGTCCAGTACAGGTCCCTCTTGTAAATGAGTCCCGTGGCTCAATGAGGATAGCCTGAATGAAAAAAGTCAAGTTTTTCAGTTCAAAAGGACTTTGGACTTGATATGAGACATCCTGACTTTGGACTGGACTTGAGTCTTGGGTGGAACGACTTGATACTTCCTGCATTCAAACAACAACTTTGTGGGGTCATCATTTTGTTGCTGTGTTTCTCCACTAACCATTACTCATACAGTATGTCCTGAGTGTAACCCTCAATTAGGCAAGTATTTTATTTTTGTGGGCCCACTTCCTGTGTTGCCCCAAACTCTGCCAACTTATTTAAAGCCCCGCCTCCTCCAGTGCACAGTTGAACCACATCACCTGTTCCACTGTGATTGTGGCTGCTGTTTGGAGTCTTCCTGGCAAATTCATACAAATCTTTGCATCCACTGATTTTATTTATTGAATTGTTGGCGTTTGTTACCTGGATCGTCACCAGGATTGCAACAGCTGATTATGGTTTAGTATGCTCCACTCTCTTCCAGAAGGTCGTTTTTTTCTTCTCTCCATTGTTTTCTCTCCCTTGATGGATCAGATCCTCTTTTGGATCTAAGGATGGCGAGCTAGGAAAAGGACCAGAACTTTATTATCTTGAAATTTGATTCATTCAGATGATATTTTCTCTCACTGTGCATTTGTAATTGTCTGTTGTTTTTTGCTTTTAAATCACTAATATATACACCTAAACTAAAACCATTGTCTCCTGTCCTCATTCACACCCCAGGCTCCTTAAAAGAACCATCTTCTGATGCTGCTCTTGTAGCCGCAGTTAGCTGCATAGCCCATAAATGTTGCATAAATTTGGCGAGCTAGCCAGGAGCCTGAAGTTGTGAATGTTTTGGTGAATAATGTTGTTTGCATTGAAATATGGATTTCTTTGACCAAAATGGTATCAATGTTGCTCATTCTGTCATCATTAGTGGTGTAACGAACACTCAAGCAGATGATGAGATCATAAATTATTTGCGCAGCTATGGTGAAGTTAAGGTTTTTACTGTTACTGCACGTGAGAGTCCATTTTATAAAAACCTGGCCCTTGAATTTATTAATTCAGCACATTTGGAAAAGCTAAAATCGCTTTTACCATATGTTTATCAATCTAAGGCTGCAGAAGGTGTTATACAGTATTTGTTGTTAAATTACTTTCAAGAGAGTGCCGTGCCACAACCACAGTGAACAAGACCCCAGCCCCTGATTACCTTTATGAACTGAAACGCATTTCCCAGCAGAGTGAACAATCATTTGATGAAGGATGTGTGCTGAGCCCCCTTCTATTCGCCCTGCTAACACACGACTGCACACCATCATACAGCTCCAACCACTTCATCAAGTTTGCGGACGACACAACAGTGGTGGGTCTCATCAGCAACAACGATGAGACGGACTACAGGAACGAGGTGAGCCGCCTGGCCTTGTGGTGCGGACACAACAATCTCACTCTCAACGTGGAGAAGACAAAGGAGATTGTTGTGGACTTCAGGAAGAGGGATGCCCAACATGCCCCTCTGACCATCAACAGCACCGCAGTGGAGAGAGTAGACAGCACCAAGTTCCTGGGAGTGCACGTCTCAGAGGACCTGTCCTGGAGCAGGAACACTGCATCACTGGCCAAGAAGGCTCACCAGCGTCTCTACTTTCTCCGCAAGCTGAAAAGGGCTGGAGCTTCAACCCCCATCATGTGCACCTTCTACAGGGGTGCCATAGAAAGTGTCCATCACTGTGTGGTTTGGTGCATGTACTGCATCCTGCCGCAAGAGCCTCCAGCGCATCGTGAGAGCAGCTGAGAAGATTGTCGGCACCTCCTTCCCCTCACTACAGGACTTACACAGCAACCACCTCACTCGGAAAGCCCTCTGCATGGCAGGTGATCCCACACACCCACTACACAGCTGCTTCAGCCTGTTGCCTTCAGGGAGGAGACTGAGGAGTCTCCAGGCTCGAACCAGCAGACTAATGCCCCTTTTCCACTGGTCGGCTCGGGTCGGATGTTACGTCATATGTGCGTCGCAGAGACCCCCTTTCATCCTTTTCCACCGGATATTCCGTGCTAAGCCGCGCGAGATTTCTTGAGATTTTCGGGCTGGTTTCAGAGGGGTACTGAGGCGAGCTCACCCGCTCCGGAAGTAGGAAGGAGGAGACTCGAGCTGTTTTCACGGAAGCGAGGGACGCGATCACTGCAGGACTTTACATGATAAACACGGTAAAAACAATTATTATTTTTTAAATTTATAGCAAAGATGGGTCTTCAGCTGAACGTGTCCTTAATAAAATCACGTACTGCTCAAAACTGCAGGATTTTAAAAAAATAGGTTCGCCACGAGCAACACGCGGCGCGCGGGCGGCTTTATGTCTTTAAATGTAGCTCAATGAACAGATATAAAATATATTTCATAGCTGACTTTAATAGTACGAGGGCTCCTGAGCTTAACCACGCTTTAATATTGTCACGTATGGTCAAATATGCTGCATTTAAAGTAGTTTCGCTTTGACTTTTTCCAAAACCTGTGCTTGCACAACGAAAATAAATTATAAAAATTCGAATTTTATTTCAAATAACTCCAACAGGATACATTTAGTATATGAACATGTTGTGATCACACTAGATTTTTTTGAAAAATATCAGCTATGTGGTTTTTGATAGAATTGATAATATGTGATACAAAGTACAAGGGAGAAAATTAATGGACGTAGCTTGACACATTTATGTCTATAAAACATTGAATTTTATTTCAAATAACTCCAACAGGATACATTTAGTATATGAACATGTTGTGATCACACTAGATTTTTTTGAAAAATATCAGCTATGTGGTTTTTGATAGAATTGATAATATGTGATACAAAGTACAAGGGAGAAAATTAATGGACGTAGCTTGACACATTTATGTCTATAAAACATTGAATTTTATTTCAAATAACTCCAACAGGATACATTTAGTATATGAACATGTTGTGATCACACTAGATTTTTTTGAAAAATATCAGCTATGTGGTTTTTGATAGAATTGATAATATGTGATACAAAGTACAAGGGAGAAAATTAATGGACGTAGCTTGACACATTTATGTCTATAAAACATTGAATTTTATTTCAAATAACTCCAACAGGATACATTTAGTATATGAACATGTTGTGATCACACTGTGTTGTTTAAAAAAAAAAAAACAGTTTCTGGACTAAATTAATCACATTTTTCTTTTACAGTCAACAGAAGAAAATCGCCAGAATTCAACAACCTGTGTCATCTTCTGGAGGAAGACGTGAGACACCAGATGGAAATTTGTTACTTCTGTTTGTCACTTCAAACTTTTCCTATTAAACGTTATATTTTCTTAAGTGGTGTCCTCGAACATTCAATTTCCTAAACTTATTTTATAATGTGAAGTGTGTATTGTGTTTAAATCCATACTGGAAGTTAAGAGAACTTTCCATTTGCATTTGACCTTTAAAGAATCATAAGATAAAGATTATTAGAATCTGCTCAACTGTTATTACGTTATAAATTATTTGGTTCTAGGATGAAGTCATACAAAAAAAGTCAAAAATTAAAAGTGGCCAAAGTCCTTTGGACAGTTTAAAGTTAAAGAATTCACAGACCATCCATCTACCATCTACCCATCTACCACCCAGCAGCAACTTTACCAGGGAGACACTGGCAGTTTCAAAGATCACAGTGTGATGTTTTAAATCAACTTTATTTATAAAGCACATTTTAAAAACCACAGGGTCAACCAAAGTGCTGTACAATAACATAAAAGACAAGTTAATTAAAAACTATAAAAAGCATACAAAAATAAATACATATACCAGTCTTACTGCAGGTGTGTTAACATGCCATAAAAGATAAGATCACGTGTTAAAAGCCAAGGAATAAATGTGTGTTTTTAAATAAGATTTAAAAAGTTTTGAGGACTGTCAGCAGCAACTGCTCAGCTGATCTGAGATCGGGGAGGGCAGGAAGGTTGAAGCAGCTCAGATAAATATGGTTTTGCAACTTTATCAAGCACCTTGTGCATAACTAAATAATAAAATATGCTTTAATACATCTTTATTGTAAAAATACTAAATTGGAAAATACATGGGTTTAAAGAAGGCAACAAGGTAGGATTATGAATTGGGTTTAAAGATTACAGCTCATGAGGTACTCATTATAGCATGACATCTCTTTCACAACATTCTGTCAAAGCCTTTATTGTGTTCTTCTTCTAGTGGTGGCTAGTACTGTAGTAAATAGCTTGAGGGAATCAAAAAAGGCGTTCAATACAGGATCAACTAGTCCAGTTGATCCTGTATTGAACGCCTTTTTTGATTTCATCATGTCCTGGACGACTGAGAATCTTCACCAGCAGCTTGAGGGAACACTGCTGCCACCATGTGGTAAGACGAGTAGGATTCTGGACCCCGCCCACAGAAGGGGTACAAAAAAGCTGTGGAAACAGAACATAGATGTGACCCGACCCGAACTGAGCCGACCTGAGCCGATCCAACCCGAGCCGAGCCGAGCGGTGGAAAAGAGGCATAAATGACAGCTCTGTTCATCAGGCAGTCAGGATGCTAAACTCTCTGCCTGCTCTGCCCTCCCTCCCACTTGTACTGCCTTAATCACAAAAAAACTTTCACACACCACCACACAACACAAAGATTTTAACACTGGACTCTGTGTCATCAAAACGGGTTATTCACTCAACTCACGGTCATGTGCTCATTCAGTTTGCACTACTTCTTATATTTGCACTAATGTTTGTATTACATTACTGCCTATAGTCATACTACTGTTTACATTCACTGTTTACATTTATTACTACTGTTTACATTCATACTACTGTTTACATTTATTACTACTGTTTTCATTCAATACTACTGTTTACATTTATTACTACTGTTTACATTTACACTACTTTTTATATCTACACTACTGCTGATATATATATATATTATTTTTTACTAGCCTTATTGCATATGCCACTTTACCTCTATACCAATATCAACTACCTCATACATATACTGTGTACATAAACTTCATATGCTGCTTTGTCACTCTATTACAAATGTCAATGCCAGAACTTTCATTTTATTTTATAGATATACTTTTTACACTTTTATACTACTATGAAAAAACTCAGGACAGTATTACAACCACCAGCACTGGCTCTCCCCAAGGGTGTTTTATCTTCACTGTTATTTATTCTGTACACAAACTCCTGCAGAAGTACTTTCCCAAATAGACATTTAATTAAATATGCTGATGACACGGCCTTGGTAAGCCTTTTAAACGACAAGGAAGAAGAGCATGGACCAGTTCTGGACTTCTTCGTTAATTGGTGCAAAAAATCAAAATTGGTTCTGAACACGGACAAAACAAAAGAAATGACCATTGACTTCAGGAAGCTTCAGTCATTCTCTCCAACAACCATCGATGGAGAGAAGATTGAAAATGTGTCATGCTACAAGTACCTGGGTGTGGTTCTGGACTGTCACTTAAAGTGGGACTCATGGGCTGACCTTATTTGCACCAAGGCTCAGCAGAGGATGTATTTTTTAAAGAAACTGGGTACTTTTAGAGTCAATAACTCAATGCTTTTAATGTTTTATTCTGCTTTTATTGAAAGTATTTTAACATTTTGTAACATATGTTGGTTTGGCAATGCTACAGAGGCTCAGAAGAAATCATTGAGAAGTATAGTAACTACAGCCAGCAAACTGTTAGGGACCACTCTGCCAGGTATGGAAAACATATACATGGACAGAGTTATGAGGAAGGCAAACAAGATTATAGCAGACGACACACATCCCTTAAGATCTTCATTTGAGTTGCTTCCTTCAGGGCGAAGGTACGGCCTTCCTTTATTCTCAAGAAACAGAACTAAATTTTCTTTCATACCACAAGCAATTAAATCAATAAATAATACTAAGATATCATGACTACTGAGCACAAATGTCTTTGCTGTAATGATGGATGTTAATGTCATGTTTGTATAAGTATGTCCTTTATGTCAATGCCTGCTGACAATGTTGCAAACTAATTTCCCTACGGGGACAAATAAAACTATCTATCTATCTATCTACACTTTTGTTATTTCATTTTATGCTTATGTTTATTAAATGTTTAGTGTTTTAGTGTTGGTGCAACTTTTCATACTTTCATACTATGCAAAAACTCAGGACAGTATTACACTTTTATTAGTTCATTTTATGCTTATGTTTATTAAATATTTTAGTGTTTTAGTGTTTAAATGTTTACTGTTGCACTGAGGGACAGAGAGAAATGCAATTTCAATCCTGTGTATGTCCTGTACATATTGCAGTTTTGACAATAAAGTTGACTTTGACTTTTGACTTTAAGTGTTACGAACCCCAAATGACCGGACCAAAATCACCACAAAATTAGACAATAATCAAGTTTTTATTTTTCTGCTCTGATTGGCTCTGGTGTCGATCAGGGACCCTCTGGCTGGAGCAGTCTGTAGGATGGAGGAGAACGGTTAGTGGTCTGATGGTGAAATGAAACTTAACAGTCAATGAGAAATAGCCACTAACCGTCTCACAGATGGATGGGGTTTCAGAGCAGGGAGGAACTCCAGCTGATCAGGTCCGCTGCGAGTGGGGCTGTTGCCTGTGAAGGAATGCAGCCGGTCGCAGCGAGGGGTCCGTGACGTAATCCAGCAGGCGAACACCGGGAAGCAGAAGAGCAGATGAACCGATGGGGACAGGCGATGAGACAAAGTGAGGCGATCCAGGGTCAGTAACGAACGAATCCAGCAAACGTCAGTCCAAGAGGGAGAAGGCAGAGGCAGGTGAACAGGCAGGCAAGACGTCAGAACCAGGAAATCAATGAGGCGAGGATAAGAAACAGGAAGAGGGACAGAACGGGCGCGATAACTACTCACTGTGTACAGTTTTCAACTATCTGGCAAATACCTGGTGTGAGAGTCTGACTTATAAAGGGTGTAGCAGCAGGTGCAGCTGATTTGAAACTAATCAGCGCAGCAGTGAGGACAAACCGGTTCCAAAATGAAGGCAAACCTAAACCCACATACAGACAGGAGACAGGACAAACCGGTTCCAAAATGAAGGCAAACCTAAACCCACTTACAGACAGGAGACAGGACAGAATCCAGAAACAACAAGCAGTGTTGTACAGAGTGAGACTAAAATCTAAATCTAACCTAACAGGCGTGAAACGTGACATATCCCCACCTCAAGGGACGCCTCCAGGCGTCCCACCTGGTTGGTCCGGATGGAGTCTATGGAAGTCAGTGATGAGGGACCTGTCCAAAACATGGCGGGAGGGAACCCAGGAACGCTCCTCCGGGCCGTACCCCTCCCAGTCAACCAGGTACTGGAGGCCGCGGCCCCTCCGTCTAGAACGGAGGAGGCGACGGACAGTATAGGCGGGGGACCCGTCGATAAGGCGGGCAGGAGGAGGGGACCGAACAGGGGTGTGAAAACCAGAAGTCACCACGGGCTTGACACAGGAAACGTGGGGTGGACACGGAAGGACTTGGGCAGGGAGACACGAACACAAACGGGGTTGATGACTTTGGAAATTGGGAAAGGACCAATAAAACGGGGAGCAAGCTTACGGGACTGTGCCTTGAGGGGAAGATTCCTGGTGGAGAGCCAGACCTTCTGACCCACCTTGTAGTCGGGTTGAGGGGTCCTGCGGCGGTCAGCTTTTCTTGTATAGACCGCCGTAGTTTTGAGCAAGGCCCGTCTGGCTCTCCTCCAGACCCTCTGGCACCTGAGGGCCGCTAAATGGGCAGAAGGAACAGCAGCGTCACGTTCCTGAACAGAAAAGACAGGGGGTTGATAACCAAACACAACATAAAAAGGGGAAAGACCAGTGGCTGAGGAAGGGAGAGAGTTAATGGCATGTTCCACCCAGGGGAGAGCGGAGGACCACTTTTCAGGGTCCTGCTGGCAAAGGAGTCTAAGCTTACCCTCCACCTCCTGGTTGGCCCTCTCAGCCTGGCCGTCAGTCTCAGGGTGGAAGCCAGAAGAGAGACTGACGGAAATCCCAAGCAGACTACAGAACTCCCTCCAGAAGAGAGAGACAAACTGAGGGCCCCTGTCAGAAACAATATTAAGAGGGAGTCCGTGAAGTCTGAAAACTTCTCGGGCCATGATGTGGGCCAAGTCCTTAGAAGATGGCAGTTTCTTAAGGGGTACAAGATGAGTCATCTTGGAGAAACGATCTACAACGGTGAGAATGACCGTGTAGCCTTCAGAGTCGGGGAGACCAGTGACAAAGTCCATACCAATGTGGGACCAGGGACGAGAAGGACAGGGAAGAGGACGAAGAAGTCCAGAGGGGGGACGCCTAGAGGCCTTGGATTGGGAACAGGTAGGACAAGAGCGTACAAAGGTATTAACGTCCTTGGACAAGGTCTGCCACCAGAACAGGGACCGGACCAAAGCAAGGGTCTTGGTTAGGCCCGGGTGACAGAAGAGACGAGAGCTATGACTGAACTCCAACACCTTCCTGACCCAATCAGGTGGGACAAAAAGACGATCCCTCGGACATTCAGGAGGTGGAGGAAGTGACTGGTTGAGACGTCTCAGGTCGGTTTCTAAACGGGTAGTAGCTAGACGGGTAGACTTTGGGAGGATGAAGTCCTCCTCAACCATAAGGGAAGGAGAGTCGCCCTCAGAAATGCGAGATAGAGCGTCAGGTTTAACGTTTTTCTCGCCCGGGCGATAGGACAGGGTGAAATTAAACCGGGAGAAAAAGAGTGCCCACCTGGCCTGGCGAGGGTTTAAACGGCGAGCTGACTGGAGATACTCCAGGTTCTTGTGGTCAGTCCACACTAGGAAAGGAAACCTTGAGCCCTCCAGCCAGTGGCGCCACTCCTCCAGAGCAAGTTTGACCGCTAAAAGCTCCCGATCGCCTACGTCATAGTTTCGTTCAGCTGATGAGAGACTCCTAGAGAAGAAAGCACAAGGGTGAAGACGACCCTCCTGGCTACGTTGGCTGAGGATAGCCCCCACCCCTGTACTAGAGGCGTCAACCTCCACAATAAAAGGTTCATCAGGGTTGGGGGCCTGGAGGACGGGAGCGGAAGAGAACAAGGATTTGAGAGTGGAAAAAGCCTTATCGGCGACAGGTGTCCAAATAAAACGTGTTTTAGTAGACGTGAGTGTATGAAGGGGTTTGGAGATCTGACTGTAACCCTTGATAAAACGCCTATAAAAGTTAGCAAACCCCAGAAACCGTTGGAGCTGTTTGCGGTCTCTTGGGATAGGCCAGTCCAAGACAGCTGTGATCTTGCTTTGGTCCATCTCCATCTTATTAGGAGAAATAACAAAACCTAAGAATGAGGTGGTGGAAACATGAAAGTCACATTTTTCTGCTTTGACATAGAGACCGTTCTGTAGTAGCCGAGTGAGAACGGCCCGTACCTGTTGTCGATGTGTGGCAAGGTCTTTTGAAAAAATTAAAATGTCGTCTAAATAAACAAAAACAAACCGATTAATCATGTCTCTCAAAATGTCATTCACCAAATTCTGAAACACGGCGGGGGCATTGGTTAGCCCAAAAGGCATGACCAGGTACTCATAATGGCCGGTGGGGGTGTTGAAAGCGGTCTTCCACTCATCCCCCTCACGAATGCGGACAAGATGATATGCATTGCGTAAATCTAACTTGGTGAACAGGTTGGCACCTTGAAGAAGGTCAAAAGCAGAGTTCATGAGCGGTAGAGGGTATCTGTTCTTAACAGTAATCTTATTGAGTCCTCTGTAATCAATACAGGGACGGAGTGATCCATCCTTTTTACTAACAAAAAAGAATCCTGCCCCAGCTGGAGAGACAGATGGCCGAATGATGCCCGCCTGGAGAGACTCCCTGATGTAGTCCCTCATGGTCGCTTGTTCTGGGGCAGAAAGAGAGTAGAGAGCGCCCCTAGGGGGAGTGGAGCCGGGAAGTAAGTCTATAGGGCAGTCATAAGGACGATGAGGAGGCAGGGCGGTGGCTCTGGACTTATTAAACACTTCTTTGAGGTCATGGTATTCGATGGGAACCTTAGAGAGATCAGGATAATAATCCTCAGAAACAGTCACAGAGTCTTTAGACAGCATAGCGTCCATGAGGCAGGAGGACAAACATTCCTCAGACCAGCCTAAAATCTCCCCGCCTCTCCAGTCAAAATGAGGGTTGTGTTTTTTCAGCCAGGTGGCACCCAATATTATCGGTGAGTTAGGGGAGTTGATTACCAAAAAGTTTATTGTTTCTTTGTGATTACCCCCCACATGTAATGTGACAGGTTCAGTGACCTGAGACGAAGTGTTTAGTGGGTGACCATCCAGGGCCACCACAGAATGTTTTTTAGGGGAATTAAGCATCTTAATCCCTGACCCAACTGCAAACCCATAGTCAATGAATTCAGTATCAGCCCCGGAGTCAATGAACACTTTAATGGAGGTGGGTGACTTACCCGGGACAATGAGTTCTGCATTCAGGGCAAATGGTGAGAGGAGTTCAGACTCTTGAGTCCTGCTCAGTAAACATCCCCTCGCGTTCACTGAGCAGGTCCTTTTACCGGACAGGAGGAGGCGACGTGTCCAGCACCACCACAGTAAAAACAGAGGTTGCCTTTGCGTCTTCTCTCACGCTCAGCAGGAGAGAGTCGGCTGCGGCCCAGTTGCATGGGTTCCTCCGTGTTGAGAGGTGCAGTTCTGGGAGGCAGGTTCAGAGCGTGAACAGGCTGCCGGACTTCGTCCACAAACTTGGTAACTGGTGAGCGGCGTGAACCCCGATCCCTCGAGCGTTCAGCCAAACGGAGGTCCACCCTGGTGGCTAACTCCTCGAGGTCCTGAAGTGACTCAGGGTAACGTTTTAGTGCCAGTCCATCCTTAATGTTGTCATTAAGTCCACGAAAAAAGGCATCTGTGAGTGCCTCCTCGTTCCAGTGGCTGCCTGCAGCGGTAGAATGAAAGTCAATGATATATTCTGTAACTCGACGGTTACCTTGAGTGATGGAGAAAAGGCGTCTGGCTGCCTCACGCTCAGGGAGAACGGGATCAAAGACTCTGCACAGTTCCTTGGCAAAATTCTGAAAAACATAGCAAAAACGTGAATCCCGTTGCCATTCGGTGGTTCCCCACCTCTTGGCTTTGCCAGAGAGGAGGGAGATCGCGTATGCCACCTTAGACCTCTCCGAGGTGAAACAGGATGGTTGGAGCTGAAAATGGATCTCACACTGGGTGATAAACGGGCGGCACTGGTCGGGATCTCCAGAAAACAGTTCAGGTGGGGTTAACTTGGGCTCCCGGGTAGGTTCTGATGGTAGTCTGACAGCACCTGTGTCCAACTGGGGAGTTTGGGGCGCCATTTCTTTTAACATATGAACTATGTCATTCATGCCTGATTCTAACTTGGAAATAGCCCCTTCGACACCAGAGCGCCAGTCATCAGAAGGTGAGTGGTCCATAATTTTGGCCAGATAGTTCTGTTACGAACCCCAAATGACCGGACCAAAATCACCACAAAATTAGACAATAATCAAGTTTTTATTTTTCTGCTCTGATTGGCTCTGGTGTCGATCAGGGACCCTCTGGCTGGAGCAGTCTGTAGGATGGAGGAGAACGGTTAGTGGTCTGATGGTGAAATGAAACTTAACAGTCAATGAGAAATAGCCACTAACCGTCTCACAGATGGATGGGGTTTCAGAGCAGGGAGGAACTCCAGCTGATCAGGTCCGCTGCGAGTGGGGCTGTTGCCTGTGAAGGAATGCAGCCGGTCGCAGCGAGGGGTCCGTGACGTAATCCAGCAGGCGAACACCGGGAAGCAGAAGAGCAGATGAACCGATGGGGACAGGCGATGAGACAAAGTGAGGCGATCCAGGGTCAGTAACGAACGAATCCAGCAAACGTCAGTCCAAGAGGGAGAAGGCAGAGGCAGGTGAACAGGCAGGCAAGACGTCAGAACCAGGAAATCAATGAGGCGAGGATAAGAAACAGGAAGAGGGACAGAACGGGCGCGATAACTACTCACTGTGTACAGTTTTCAACTATCTGGCAAATACCTGGTGTGAGAGTCTGACTTATAAAGGGTGTAGCAGCAGGTGCAGCTGATTTGAAACTAATCAGCGCAGCAGTGAGGACAAACCGGTTCCAAAATGAAGGCAAACCTAAACCCACATACAGACAGGAGACAGGACAAACCGGTTCCAAAATGAAGGCAAACCTAAACCCACTTACAGACAGGAGACAGGACAGAATCCAGAAACAACAAGCAGTGTTGTACAGAGTGAGACTAAAATCTAAATCTAACCTAACAGGCGTGAAACGTGACATTAAGAGGCGTTTTTGAACAAATAAGTGCTCATTTAGGAATAGCAGCTACCGGAGGGGAGCCTGACGATGATGATGAGGAGGACACAGTTGAAATACTGATGACTAACAGAGAATCCAGTCAGACTCAACCGGTTACTCTTCCCTCAAACCCCTCGGTTCACTCCACCACCAACCAGCAAGGATCACAAACTCAACCAAATCCAGCTCCACATGTGAGACCAAGAATTTCCCTCTCGGGGAATGATCTAAACCCTCCTGGGGTCCAAAGGGTTGTAGTTGAACACATTGTGCGCAGAGACGATGTAAATCTTCAACCTCAGCCTTCATTTAGACTACATACCTTTACGAAACAAAAATATATTGGAATATATTGTAAAATATATTGTAATATATCATACAATATATTCTAATATATTATACAATATATTCCATTATATAGAAATGTTATGATATATTTTCAAATATACACAAAGACATGTACACAATATATGTGAATATATATTGTGTATATATGGATACAAAAACGACCCACATATCTGCATAGTTTTTCCACTGTAGCTGACTTTATTTTTTAAGTTAGCAGGTTTACAGAAACAAAACTCATTGATGAATTTTGCAATGTCCCTAAAGGTAAGGTACTTTATTTTTAATTGGTTCATTTTGCCATTAATGCTATTTTTTAAATACTGTGCGCCTAAACTTTTCTAAAGAGAAGCAATTGGTCCACCAAGTCAAATTTTTTGATAGACAGTGGATTTGAGCCAATCATTCAACAGGTAATGATCCAATCAATCACAAAGGGGGCGGGACTATTTGCACTGACCCAAGACGGGGGGAAAAAAACAAGAAGACCCTTGCCCTCTCGATACAAGTTACCACGAAGAGTTGAAACTTCGTTAACAATTTGTCGAAGTTACGGTATGCGCTTGTTTCTTGGACAAAATGTGCCGATAAAGATGCTGTCAGCATTGTCCCAACGAAGTGGATAGTAGACTTTGACTCTGAAATATACCTCCAGAGATTACCTGGTTGAGTGTCGATGCTAACGTGCTAGCAGGCCGTGGTGATTCAGCTAGCAGGCGAGTAAACAGTTTTTATCGTGTTTTACTGTGTTATAAACATTTAACTATAATAAGTTACGCTGATATTGTTAACAGTTTATATATATATATATATATATATATATATACATATATATATATACATATATATACATATATATATAT
>JBBPBX010005657.1:50233-62973 GCA_038048925.1 Garcialebias charrua | reverse complement strand
TTGAATGTGAACACTCACCTCTGTCTGCAGAGTATTGGCCCGTTGATCCTTGGCACTGAGAGACTCTTTCAGCACCTCAATGTGTTGCTTGTAGTCAGAGTTCTGATTGGTCAGTGTGTCTAGTTTGGTCTGCAGGGTCTGCATCTCGGACTCCTTCTTGTTCAGCTCCTGCTTCAGCTGCTCTATCTGATAGATCACACAGAGACAAGCTTTTCTATTAAAAAACTGTCAGTCACTGATGACTGACTATACATGTTTTTTTTTCTGCTTTAAAAATTAATTTTCCAATAAACACATCATTTTATCACCATATTCCAGTTTGTTTTTGTTCGCTGTAAAAAAAAATAACTGAGAAAAATCTTAACGGTACATGTTTCTGATGTTGAGAACTTTAACAGTATTGTATTATTCAGTTGTTGCAATCTAAACATGTCATTTCTGTGTCATGAATTAAACTTGAGAGGTTAAACACTGTAATACTGAATCATCACCCAGCCCTGTAATATCAGTCCTCACTTTGAAATCCCAGGTCAGTTGTCTGGACACACCAAACTAAACAGCCAAAGAGGATAAAATCATGTGGGGAGACAGAAGGATTGTTTAAAGGAAAACCATAGAGAGCATAACAGAAAACCACACAGGAAATCAAGTGCACTAAGAGTGGGAAGGGTCTACTTGAGATAGGTATGTCGAGAAGATTGGAATTTGTCTCTCGCTGCCAAAAATCCACGACGTAGCTTTAAAGAGATATTTTTTCAAATTGAATGAGTAGGCCCGACCTCATAAAAAGAGGAAATTCTAACAGGATCAGAGCATGGGCAAAAAAACATGTCACATTGTAAACCCACAGAAAAAAGTAGCACAGGAGGGAAAAAAACTAGAAGACAGCAGGCAGGACTGTGAGGCGGTGTTAAAAGATTATTAAAAAGAGGAGATGCGCATAGCGAACACAGGGGGAAAAAAGAGTCAGGACTTTAACAAGTAGTGGACTGATCATGCTTTTAGTTAACATTAAAATAAAATAAAAGGAACAAAGACTTTAAACATTACAAGGTGATGACAAATAAGAGAGTTGACGGTAATGAGATGGGTACTTCTGCTTGTTCTGTGATCCAAGGCTGGGTGGAGGGGAGGAAGGTGGGAGCTGGTCTGATGGAAGACACACGTGGTGACAATGCCTGCTCCTACGGAGACAAGAGGGCAACAAGCCACTAAACTAAAATGCTTCTTTGTACAGCCACATTCTTTTACACTTTTTAACACTTTGGAACACTAAATTTCCAATGAATTTCACTACCTTTTCTAGCGCTCTAATGCCAGACCGTGTTCAGAAGCCATTTTCTACTGTTTGGGTAGATCAAAGTTCAGAGAGGAAACCAGAGAGGACAGCGATGCTGCCCTCTCCGGTTTCTCTAATGACAGTTGCATCTCAACACCAGTCACCACCACAGCTGAAAGACCAGGCCCAAACACTTCAAAGATTGAGAATGAATCTTTGCATAGCCATATGTGCAGTGACTTTCTGTTTCTGTGTGACTGTATGCAGAAAGACGAGACATGCGAGAGTGAGTCAGGCCTGTTGCTGTGATGTATATCATGAGTGAGGAGAGAGAGCTTCTTCCTCTGTTTCTCTGTCGTTGTACGCTCACATTCATCTGTCAGAGCCCCATTCATAAAAAAACAACAAAAAAAACATCTCTTTTATGATTGCATCTGGAACTTCCCTGATGAAATGACAAATGGGCCCTACAAAGAGCACCATTTAATGAGAGTCCATGTGAAAACATGAAGAAATTTCCTTGGCTTCAGTCATCTCAGACATATGGACCCAAGCTCTGTGGAACCTGAAACTTAATTCCAAACATGGATTTTGACCATATGTTAAATGGACTGCTCTAACAAATGGAACATTTTATACTGGAAGTCACAGTTGTCCATTCAAATACGAATTCAGCTGTGCTTTTTAAATGTTTTTTTTTTTCTTCGTTTTTTTGGTTCACATATAAAAACAGCTTTGAAAGAAGAGTCAAGTACAGTATTGAAAAGATCTTTCTGTCATGCAAAGGTTGAACAATGAGCTAAGATGGTGCACTGAGAGCTGGTAGCTCCTGCAGATGATACAACAGACTAGATCTATTAGCATGCAAAGGAAATACACAACATCCTCACTGACAGGTTCTTGTGCACTTGTTTTGAACATGCATTAGACAGATCATGCAGCTCAATGTTGGCTTGGTTGCATGCGGATATATTCTACCTTCGTTTTCAAGAACTTAGAGTGGCTCTTGTAGACCTCCACCTGCTTGAGCTCCTCCTGCCTCTCGTCTGGGTGCAAAAGGCTGCTGGTTTTTAGCATCTGGACCTCATCTTCTAAGTCTCTGATGTTTCTTTCCAGGGAAGAGATCTTTGTGTCCTGCACCAGCAACAGCAGGCAGGCAAATAGGTCAGCAAAGAGCTGCTGAAAAATCTGAACCTCAGGGCTAAACAAGGCTTTGTGTACTATTGATGTACATCTCAATCTATATACTGTACAGTTTAATAGAAAATGCACAGAAAAAGAGATCAGCCGAAGAAAACAAATAATCCGTAATCAGAGTGGCAGCTAAATCTTGACACTGAATAAACTGGTGAACAAAAACAAAAATATTAAGTATATTTGAATAAACCACAATCACAAAATAACTCTTGTATCTCTGGCCCATTAAAGCAAACTAAACACACCAAGTACACTAAGTACACCCATATTGTCTAAAAAAATGTCTTTGTGTGCTTTTGTTTTATCTAGAGGGAAAAGGGAGGATCTGTCATGGACAGGTCCTGAGGTTGTTTAGTTGCATGGAATCAGACATGTGTTAAACGCTAAACCTTGAAGAAGATGAGAAATGTAATTAAATAACTAGAAGCAGATTGGACAACGCCATCAGCACAAACCACAAGCAACATGTAAGCATCTGACCACTATTAGATTGTCTGACATCAGACCTGCAAGGCACATGCTGCTGAACACACACATAGATCAAGCAGAAAATCAAGAAGGTGCATCCCCATCACACACACACACATATTGCAGAGGGACATGGATTTTAAAAATATTATAGCAAAGATAAGTCATGATTTCTGCAAACTAAGTCATGTTTGGAATAAATTATTGCAACCAGGAGGAGAAAAAAAAACAACTAATTATCAAAATTAACACTTAAGAGAAAAAAGATGGCTCGTAACAAAAAGAGAACCTCAAATCTGTGGAGACACAATGCCGTAGTAGTACATTTGTACTTTATCCCAGAAGAAACAAAGAGTTTAAAAGTAATAAAGCAAAACTGTAGCCTATGTGGAATTCACATAAAGATGAGCACACGGTACAGTACCTGCCAGATAACGTCAGGATCAAAACAGAAAGGGTGGGTCGTGTTCTGCAATAACAAAGCAGACGTTTGTACCTCTTACAAAATCCAACAATACAAACTGAAAAACATCAGATACTACATGCACAAAATGCAATAGATATAAAAAAGTGTTCCCATGAATATTGAGCTATAAAAACAGGTGATTTTTGTCAACTTTGCAGTGCCAAATTATGTTTGTGTTTCTGGTCACCCACACAAAAAGATGAATCCACCACACAGCTGTGTTCCGCTTGTTTTTTATTTTTTTATTTTATTATTCCTAATTAATTCAGATAGATTTAATTTGCACTTTCATATTTTTAGGGTGTTCTTGCTTGAGACGTGCAACTTGTTAATGGGAAGACAAATCACCAAATGTGTGTGAAAAGAACTGATTTTACTGTAAATTACACCTAAATATGCTCGGGTGGTCATTTTTGGCGATTTCAATTTGCATGTGTGTTGTCATGAGAAGCCCATGGTTAAGGACTTTTTAGATTTATTGGACTCATTTAATTTAAATCAGCACGTGAACACTCCCACCCAACAGCGCAGACATATACTGGACCTTATGTAAACATGTGATCAAAGTCAAAGTCAAAGTCAACTTTATTGTCAGAACTGCAATATGTACAGGACATACACAGGATTGAAATTGTGTTTCTCTCAGTCCCTCGGTGCAACAGTAACCATCTAAACACTAAACACTAAAACATTTAATAAACATAAGCATAAAATAGTAAAAGTGTAACAATGTCCTGAGTTTTTTCATAGTAGTATAAAAGTATGAAAATTTACACCAACACTGAAACACCAAACACCCCTAAAACACCAATGTGATGTGACTGTTTCAAATCTTGAAATAGGTGACAATGTGTTTTCAGACCACATGCCAGTCCGGTTTCAGTTCACCCTCCCCCATGTAACTCCTAAGACGTGCATTCCTGCATGTAAAGGCAGGAATTTTAACCATTTAACTGCTGCACGTTTCACTGAGGTTTACAACAAGGAAATAATAATTCAGCCTCCAATGTTCCTCTCCACCACTGAGGAGCTGGCATCCCAGTTTGACTCTGTTTGTTTAAACACTCTGGATCATGTTGCTCCTATGAAATTTAAGAGACCAAAACTCAGAGCAGAACCGTGGCTGAATGACGTGACCAGAGCTGTTATGCTACGTTCACACCGAACGCGTTTTGAACGGCCAAAAAGCGTGAAACGCCTCAAGGTGGACTCACTGGACGCACTGGTGTTCAGACCGGAACGAGAAGCAGCAGCGGCGGTGGCGGTGGGGGGTGGGAGGAGTTTACAATTCAAAACTTACCCGACATCCCGACTTCCTCACTGACACTCCACCAGGCAAGCAGTGTTAATTTTGACAGCTATTTTTAATTTAGTTTTAGTCTTAGTCATGTGACTAAAACATCATTTAGTTTTAGTCATTACTTAGTCATCAGAATTTTTTTTGTTTTAGTCTAATTTTAGTTGACAAATCAATGAAAACATTTAGTCGACTAAATCTACAGTCAATTAAGTCGACTAAGTTATACATAGTAAAAACTTTTCATCAATTCTCTGTAGTTACTAAAACAAAACAATGTTTTAACCATAATATTAATATTAATATGCAACATACAACAACAAATAAAACTTTTTTCAAACATTATTTGTCTAACCTTGCTTTTAACAGTAAAACTACAAGCAGTACTTGAATCCAGTGTTAATTTTGACAGCTATTTTTAATTTAGTTTTAGTCTTAGTCATGTGACTAAAACATCATTTAGTTTTAGTCATTACTTAGTCATCAGAATTTTTTTTTGTTTTAGTCTAATTTTAGTCGACAAATCAATGAAAACATTTAGTCGACGAAAATAATTAGTCGACAAAATTAACACTGCAGGCAAGGTCCTTTTTCTTTCTCCTTTCTTGAACTCCTCCATACTTGAACACGAATTTACAGGTTGTTTCTGTGTCTCACAAACAATACGTCACACTTGCGCAACATCCGTCCCCTCGTTACCGCGTCACATAGCTGACTCTCCCTGATTGGTTGTCAAGACACGTTGAGCGACGAAAGTTCAGCTTTTTCAATTCGAGCGGCGGCGGCTGCCGCGGACACCGCATGCATGGAAAACGCTCTGCCGCCCCTTCCGCGCCGCTCAAAACGGACGTGACGCGACGCACGACCCCTAGAAGCGCGTCCCCCATTGACTTTGAATGTAAACCGGCCGCTCCTGCAGCTCAAAACGCGTTCGGTGTGAACGTAGCATTAGGTAGCAATGCAGGAAGGTGGAGCAAAAATGGAGAAAAGACAGACTGCGGGTCTCTTTTCAAATGGTAAAAGAGAGCTGGCGCCGATATCAGAAAGCAGTAAAAACTGCTAAATCCCAATACTTCTCTGATATCATTGCTTCAAACTCTCGCAATCCTCGAATTCTGTTCTCCACCCTAAACTATGTTCTACACCTCACTGAACAATCACCCCTGGAAGCCTCGACTGAGTTGCGCGAGAACTTCCAACATTTCTTTTTAGATAAAATTGCGACCACCCGGGCTCTCATTTCTCCTCCAACTCATGATCCATCCATCCCACCTCAATCTGTTACTGTATCTGACCATTTTGAACCAGTCTCTCTGTCCTCTCTAGAGCAGGTCATGTACAACCTGAAACCATCTGGTTCCCCCTTTGATGGGGTCCCCCCTCAGCTCCTAAAGGAGGTTTTTCCCACTCTAGGTCTCTCCATTCTCTCTATTGTAAATAGCAGTCTATCCTCGGGTGTGGTGCCAAAATCATTAAAACATGCTGCTGTTCAACCTCTCCTGAAAAAAACCAAACCTCAACCCTTCAGTAGTATCCAACTTCAGGCCTGTCTCCAGACTCCCATTTGTATCTGAACTTCTAGAGAAAATAGTTGAGTCCCAGTTGAAATGCTTCCTGGAGGATCACGCTACCCTGAGTTATTCAAATCTGGCTTCAAATCTCTCCACAGCACTGACTGCCCTACTGAAGGTTTTTAACGACATCTTCCTATCCACAGACACTGGTGACTCTGTGCTGCTTGTCCTATTGGACCTCACATCCGCTTTTGACACCATCGACCATGAGACCCTCATTGCTAGGTTGGAGCAGTGGGTGGGCATCACAGGGTCAGCCCTAAATTGGTTCAGATCCTACCTCTCTGACAGGTCCTTTTGTGTTTCCATCAATGATTTTAGTTCTGCAGTGGCAGCTCTTAAATGGGGGGTTCCGCAGGGGTCCATCCTGGGTCCTCTCTTATTCTCCTTATACCTGCTGCCACTTGGTGCTATTTTCCGGAAACACAACATACCCTTCCACTTCTACGCCAATGACTTTCAAATTTACTTCCTCCTAAGACAAAATGGTACATGCTCTATTCAACCTTTGCTCGACTGCCTGGCTGACATCAGGGACTGGATGGCTTTAAATTCAATGATAAGAAGTCTGAAGCCATATTGTTCCTTCCCAATGACACAACCTCGAACCACTGCATTGACCTTTCTGCTCTACCCCTGTCTGAAAAACAAAAAGTCACAAATCTGGGAGTGATAATGGATCCTTCCATGAAACTCAACAGTCATGTAAACATGATCGTCAAATCCTGTTTTTTTCCAGCTGAGGCGACTGTCTAAGCTGAAGCCCATATTATCAAAAAATAACCTGGAGACAGTAATTCACGCATTTATTACATCTAGGCTTGATTACTGCAATTCACTTCTGCTTGGCGTCAGTCAGGCCACCATTGCATGATTACAACTGGTTCAGAACACAGCAGCCTGATTTTTAACCAGTACACGCAAAAGAGAGCACATTACACCAGTCTCGGCCTCCCTGCACTGGTTACCGGTTCATCTTCGAATCCAGTTCAAAGTTCTCCTGTATGTCTGCAAATCACTGAACAGTATCGCCCCCGCCTATCTCTCGGATTTGATACACCCATATGTCCCACCACGTGCTTTGAGGTCAGAGGACCGGGTACTTTTAAGAGTTCCAGTAACTCGCCTTAAGCGCAGAGGTGACAGGGCCTTCTCTGTAGCAGGCCCAAGACTCTGGAATGAGTTACCGCTGATTGTCAAACAGGCCCCCTCCCTCTCAGTTTTCAAATCCCGGTTAAAAACTCACTACTATTCTGTTGCTTTCAACACCAGCTGATTTGTATTTTGATCGCTTTATTTATGATCTGCAATGTTTTTATGTCTTTCGTTTTGTACTTCATTGTGTGTGTTGCTTGTTGTTTGTTTGTTTGTTCAGCACTTTGGTTTGGACTTGTTCCTGTTTAAAGTGCTTTATAAATAAAATGGTATGGTATGGTATGGTACTGTAAAGCTGCCACTTTTACATCAAGCACTTGCCGAACGTACGCTGAATGTGTGTGTGAAAGTGTGTAAGGGAGTGGGGGGGATTAGACACAGACACGTGGAGTCAACTGCATTTCTCACAGCACTAACGGCTTCAAAGGGTCGAGATGAGAGTGAAAGCTTCCATATGTGACATTTGCAACAAATTGAATAAGTGCTCAACTCTGCATGAGCCAGTAATGGACTTCACTCGGGGCGTGACTGCCATGCAGATGGGTCGTCACAAAGTCAATGTTGGCTCAATGGTTTATGCATGTACTGTCTGCGTTTGCTGTTAAAATGACCGCAGCCTTTTTCAATAATTTAAATCCTGCATGGTGAAGGTGGTGCCCAATTAAACCAGACAGAAGGCAACAGGTGAAACAAACTACCGGTACTTGATACTGTTGGGAATAAAAGGACATCATATACGTACAATATGCAACACAAGTCAACTTGATGATGTGCACTATAGTTGGGCATGATGAGTAGGAAGTACAATGATAACCAGACCTACAGTAGAAAGACTATTTGTTAATTATTATCCATTTGAAAGCCATTCTTAGTCCTACCTTCGCGTCAATGACAGTTTGCAGAGTTCTGGTCTTAGCCGGATCAGCCTGAAGCTGATTTCGGCGATGGAGCTCTGGAGGAGGAACCCGGTAAAAATAAGCCTGGCGGCTCATCATCTTTAACACTTTCCAACACCCACAGCTTTGGATCAATCTCGCTGGCTTCTTCTTGTTCACTCCATTGTTCTTAAGCTTTCTGAAAAGTGTCTCAAATAATCCACACCTGTGCTTCCTGAAGCAGTGAATAAAACTTCCTCTTATGATCTTCAGGCTGCTTACTGATCTGACATTGTCCTAAAGAGGTTTTCTTTTTCTAAAAGCAGACGCTGGTGTCCGTTTTCTCTGCCTTTTCTTTTTTTTTTTGTCTAGCCTTTTGTCTCTATTCACCAAAGGGAACAAGACACACTCAGCTTTAGGTGGTATCAGTCTGTCTCTATCATTCTTCCATCTAAAATCTTTCGATTTCTTATCTCCCACTTCTTTTCACGGTCTCCCTTACAGATGTCTCTGGCACGCCAAAGCTTCTCCTTAGCAACGCGTTTGGCTGGTACATGCGCTAAGCTTTTTCTATTAAATAATTAATGGTAGCTCTGACCTACAGCGATGCCTACACAAAAGCAAGCCCACATTCAAGACGAACACATACAAATTCTGGCACATAGAAAGTTTTTTTTTGTAATATAGCACATTACTTTTCTGCTTTGTTTAAGCATCAGTGCAATACAGCAATGTTCAGTCAGGTCATCTGGACTTTTTTTTTTCCTGAGACATTTCATCCTTCATCCAAAGGATTTCATCAGTAAGGAGCCACAAAAAAATTGAGTACCACAAGCAGCACTCTCCCATAGTGGGGAAAAAACAGTTTGCTGGTGATAAGATGATTTCTGCGGCCCGTCTAATCACCAGCAAACTGGGTTTTTTGTTTTTCTATTATGAGAATGTGCTGCTTGTGTGACTCAGTTTGTTTGTGGCTCCTCAGACTGAAGAAGTCCTTTGGATGAAGGATGAACCATCTTAGCAAAAAATAATAAAATGTCTGAATGACATGACTTAACTCTGTTGGATTTTAAACTGGATTACTGAGCATGAACTTTGACATCAATGCAGTAGTTTCACTTCAGACTGTGTCACCAGTATCCCACTACTGTATTCACTTGTTGTGAACTGACTGCTGCTGTCACAGCTATCAAATGTTTCTGAAGTAGATAAAGTGGCAAAGCAAAATTACAAAGATGTGTATTTAAATGCTAATTTACCAGGAGAGTAGATCAATGTTCTCCTTTTAAAACAGCTGTGTGTGCACCAAGGCAGTCAAATATATTCACAGTCGGACACCACCCAGCGCAACCGCAGCCCCACTGGGGCACCTCAGCTGTGACGATGAGGGAGGGGTACTTTTTTCTATAGAGACATCACATTCACATATGAAGAATTGTTCTTTCAGTTTGTGCCCGTTTTTGTCTTTACTAAAACCCCAAATCTCATCAAACTAATTAAATACATTATGAGTTGCAGATGAAACAACCACACGTAAGTTTTTACTGATGACACAAAACCAACTTCATTTCTTAGTGGGAGTACTGCTTGTTACAGCTGCAAGAAAGAAAAAAAAAAGAGACTTGTTCAGAAAAAAAAAAGAGTCGAAAATAAAACACACATGCACAATCCAATTAAAAGGGATCTCAAGAAAGTCTCAGATGAAAGATCCCTTAGACTAACAAAGTTCAACAAACAGAACAAAAAAATATTGTACAGATCTACAAAAAGAGTCAACATGAAATGAGTTTTTGCTTTTTTGGGTTGTGCAACTAAGTTGAAATGAGTGGAGACAGGGACATTATCCTCTTGTTCATGTCAGCTGTGGATAAGGAAGGATTACTGCTGTCAGAATGTACCTCCTACAGATTGGCATTGCCATTACCGCAACAGAACTAATCTTCTGACTAAATGTGTATGAATGTGCCACTCTGAGCGGCGGGTGGCCACCTCAGTCTTCTTGTGGCCTGTGCTCATTTCTCTGTCCCTTTGAAAATGTCTGTTTATGAACTCTTTATCAACGGCAATTCTCAAAGCTGTTGTGTCTCTCAGCGGGGGAAATTAAGTCATGCAAGAGAGCACGTCATCAAAGACCGTCTCCTCTGCTCCATATGTGTCAGAACAGAGCATATGGAATCAATAGGATCAAATATAACTCTAAAGCAAAAGGTCCCGTCATCCTGGCTGAAGGATACGGTCAAAAGTTTCAATTCTAGCCTCGAGGCAGTGGTGTTGTGTGCACCATACACAAACAAGATTGGGCAGTGTTACGTTCCCTTGGTTTGGGTAGTGGATTAGGAAGAGAAACAAAAATGGTCAACTTGTGTAAAATTCAAGGATAGCAAATTATAAGTAAAAAAAATACATATTTTTAATAAAATATTTTTTAATGTGCCCAGTCAAAAACTTGATTAAAAATAAATGGTTATTATTACACTGCTTCCACCAAGAAAAAAAACTAAAAAAAAGAAGCAGTGCAATAGGAAAGAACTGCATCCAGTCACTTACTGCAGCTGATACAATACGTACAGTAACGAGAAGAGGCCCTTAAAGCACAGCAAACACAGATTCAAAATTCATCAATCATAATCCCATTTCTGGTGCCTCAGTCAACAGAAAAGGAAGCTCAGCTGCTCACCAGAAATGTGAATATCGTCTCACATACTTTAAACTAGAACTTAACAAGACAAATGGAAAACCATAGAAAATCAAAGCCATGAGGAGGTTTGAAGTGTGGAATGATTCAATAAACTTTACAGCTCGCATACTCTGGAAAATCTAAACAATCCTCAATATTTCCTAAAAGATACCTGCGAGGAGGCTCATTAGCAAAAACTGAACTTATAGTCACCTAACAAAGAGAATGTATAAGCTGCAGGGAAGTGAGAAAAACAAAGGACTGATCAACATAAAATTCAAATGTCAACAACTTGGCAGTAAAATTTTTTAAAATGCTACATTTCTGAAGTTTCATCAGGGTTTAAAGGAACGAGCAATTAATGAGGAAGCTGCCAAAACAACCAGGAGGTGGTCTAAAGCCAGGAACCCTATGAGTGCTCGCTCTTGTGTTTTAACATCATTACTGAGCCCACACTAAATGAAATGTCTGCACATAAAAAGGCTCTTTTTGAAGCCCCTACAGACCAGATGACAACATCACTTTTATTATATGCAAGAATATATAAATGCCAAAGTAGACTTCTAAGTTTGAGTGTTCGTGTGTGTAACCCTTTGTCAGCAGGTCAGAGCTGGGCAGGAACAGTCCGATGGAGCGGCTGTTATTATTGGCTCTATAGGGACCTGGTGGCTGGGGAGAGTCAATTAGGCACAGATTTATGCCTCTCAGCATGTATGTGTGTGTTTGTGTGTCCCATCATAGTAAAGTTTGGTTTGCTATTACAGGCATTCACCACCTAAACTCTAACAAAACACCACCACCTGGTGTTCATGTCTGGTACTGCAAACGTATACACAGTAAAGGTTTTAGCTGAGAACATATACAGTATAAACACCACTATGTGGTTTCCACATTATGATTAGTAGATTATTTAAGTGTGCCCATCCAAACAGCAATAAGATTAGAAAGATGTGCTGGTGTTAATCTGTAGGTCTGTGCACCAGACAGCTGATCAAACTGAGTTGCAAAAACTAGAAACCCCATCCCCTGACATCAATCATCAGCCGGTGAAGAAGTGATGGAGGGATCCCTACAGTCAAACATACTGCACGTGCACCGACCGTACATAAACACAGACATACTGTTCAAGTGATTCACATCTGCTCATTTGTTACTCCATGGCACAATAAAGGAAGTAAAGATATAAACGCTCATGCCTTTTTTTTTTTTTACACATCGCATATCTTACGCTGTACTTACATAAAAAATGACCTAAACACATACATTTGCTTTTCATGCCATTAAAATAATCCAGACTCCATGTCAGCTCTCTCACCCACGTTTAAAGAATAAAAGGCATGGCAAAGTGAAAACAGAGGCATTTATGAAAACAAGCTGGCTCGTTTGAAAGACAGCAAAGGGTGCGCTAATGAAAAGCAGTTGGCCTGGTTTCCATTGGAACTAATCAGAAAACTAAATGACGTGCCCCCCTAATGGAGGCAACGCACAGAACTATTCCTGCCTTGCATTCACTGTGACATGTGCAAGTGAAACGCATAAACAAAAAGAAGAGACCTACAACTGAACCAGGGCTGTAATGCACAAAAAGTCTTCAAACAAACCAGCTTTAAAAAAAAAAACGTATAAATCTGAATGAACCACTTTGATGTTTTTCAAGGAATATAAAAAAAACCTAAATGTATAACTGCATGTACTGTTACATTCTAAATGTATTTACATACATGTGTATGAGACTCCATCCCACCCTTCACA
>JBBPBX010005657.1:0-50140 GCA_038048925.1 Garcialebias charrua | reverse complement strand
GGAGGTCAGAGAGCTTTCACTCATTAATCATACATTAATATTCAGATAAACACAGCTTGTTTTTCTTTTTATAAGAAAATAGAAGCCTTCTCTCATTTCTCCCTCTCCCCCAGACAGACACCTCACACCCGGCTGCCCCCTCCTCCAAAGTGTACAGCTTGTGTTAAGCTGTCAAAGGGTTAAAAATAGCTTGTGTGAACAGGTACTCTCTCACACACAGACACAGGCAGACACTCATTAAACACCAGCATTAGCATCAGCCAAAGCAACCTGTTTATTTTTCATTTTTTATTATCTGACAGAAGCACCTCGGTTGCCAAACAACGAGCATGGGTGGATATCCCATCAGCCACTGGGAATTCCTGAAAGGGGGTTTTCTCACGTGAGACGCTAAGCCGAAGGGCTCCAGATGTGTACGCATGCTCACAAAGGCATTCTTAACCCAGAGAGGGAGATACAAGGACAGAGGGGAAAAAACAGGAACATTATGACAGAAACAATATCAGGGAACACACACACACACACACACACAAATACAGTATAGAGGTAGGGAAATTAAAGGCTAAGAAGATTTAGAAGTTAAAAATAGAAAAGGCCGGAGCGAGGAGCTACAGAGCAGCCTCCAGCCAGCCAGAAGATACATATACACCTGAGCTGCAGCACCACCCACTGCACAAAAAACTGTTTAAAAGAAAAATAAATATATCCTACCGTGTAATATTGCTTTTTTTGATAGGCTGCAATACAATCCCAGATTTTTAAACATTTTTAGCTGCTCACATGCTGCATGCAGTAAAATCCTATATGCAAACAACTAGCAAAAGATCAACAGTTATGCGAGCACGTGGAACACACACACACACTAGCAGAGTGATTGTAAAACTGCATGGATGAACACAAGCTTAGAGTGTTAGCTCTCAGTATGTTAATCTGGCTCATTGATAAGGCTTGCTGAGCTGCTTTCTACTCCAGCTCTCTACCTAATACAGTACAACAAAAAAAAACTGGTGTTCACAAAGACAGTAAGACATGCACAGCCAAATGTTTGCACTGATAATCTTATCAATAAAAGCCTGAATTGGAACAGATGTGGAATAACAGATTGTGATTCAATAAAGGAAGCAGAGGGTGAAACGAGTTGTTAACCAGTATAATATCACCAGTACAGGTAGTCCCCGACTTACGAGCACATCGACTTACGAGGTTCCGGACTTACGAGCTGGCTAACGAACAGTAAAGTTGTACAGAACATACAGAAAATACAGCACTGGTATGTGTTTTTAGATGAAAGTGTGTTAGCTAACCATTTGTAAACAAAGTTCTGTGCATGTTTATGAACTAGTATGTACGTTTGTGTTGAAAAACGGGTGTTCGTAGTAGCGCTAGCATACATTTTCCGACTTACGACCGAAAATCCGGACTTACGAGCGACACGTGTTTCGGGTTCCGACATACGAGATTTCGTGTTACGAGCACCTCGTAGGAACGGAACTCGCTCGTAAGTCGGAGACTACCTGTATAATACAAAGTTCTTAATGGGGTAAAAAGTAAAACCACATGATTTAGTCAATGTTGTCAACAATGTGAAGAAAAAAACGCACCTCTTTCAAATGCATGTTCTCCAGCTGGGCTTCAGCCTCCTGCGCTGCGATGGCTATTATTCCTGTCTGCTGTCCGCGGCCGTGCTGTCCCTGACCTTGACCCTGAAGCATCTCCAGCAGCCTCTGGATGCTCTCGTCCCGAGCCCCCAGAGTCTGCTTCTGGGAATCGATCCTGATCTCCATGTCCTCCATGGTCTTCCTGAACTGGGACAGCTCCTTGGCTTGCCGCTCGTGCTCCGACTGCAACCTGAAGAAGTTCTCCTCTGACGGGTCCAAGGGAGGAGGTGAGGAAAAGCCATCACACCCAGGCACCTGACAGGGGCTGCAGGGCCGAAGGGAGCCAGAACTGGTCCCGACTGCTGGACCTTTGCTGGGACTGTAGAGCTGCTGATTTGGACTGGTCCTCTGCCCAGGCTGAAAGGTACCAGCTGGGCTCAGTCTCTGTGTGGATGCTGCAGAGTTACAGCCATACCCAGGGCTGTGGATGATGATATCAGCTTCTTGTTGCCTTGGGTTACAACGCAAGGTGTTGGATGGGCTAGCTTTGGGGCTGTTCTTTGGTGCAGGACTGTGCAGGTTTATGAGACTGTGCCTGGGGCTGTGTTCAGGGCTCAGTCCTCCTCTGAACTCCTGATCCTCATGGTGTTCTCGATAGGAGTTCCCCTGGTACCGCTGTTGCCGCTGGCGACTGTTCGTCTCTCTGTGAGCTTTAAGCTCCTCTTGTAGCTCCTGGACTGTTAAAGGAAGTTGCTGTGAAAGCAGAAAAAAATTTGTTCGGTTATCAAGCAAATCATGCATTCATGCCAAAACTGAGTACAAGTGAGAAAAGATGTTCAGGAATGTGTAAAAGTGTCACGAGGCATCAAAACAGACCTTGTTTCTTCTTATATCTTCTGACTGCAGCAGGAAGATGTGAAGGAAACATGCACAAACAGAACAAACAGAACGCCTCAGAATTTCAAACAAGTCATATCCAGTTTGTAAAGCTGTGGATGTCGGTTACATGGTTTGACCAGAGGAGGGCAGAAACCTCTTGGAAATGAAGGTAGAACATAGACGGTGATATGAAGGAGGGAGAATGCATGTGTGCAGAAAAACATACATTAAAGCAAAGAAAGGAATGGTGACAAAATTCATGTAAGAAACTGTTTCCAAATTCAGCATCTATGAACATAAAAAAAAATATTGGTTTTCAGAATCTGTTGGAATCCTGGCAAAAAACAATGCAGATTTGTTCCTGTCTTTGATTTTATACGTCTACCTTATAATGTTTTGCTAGTTTTTTGATACTTTGTTAAAAAAATAAAAAAACTTTCTTTTGTTTTTTTTCTCTCTTTTGTTTTCTATTGTTTGTTTGTTTATTGTTTATTGTTTAAGGAAATTCTACCACTGCTGTTCATTGTTCTTTAGTTTTAGCAGGTCGCTTTCGTAAATGAGCCCATGAGGTTCAAAAGATTTACCTGACTAAATAAAGGTTGAATGAATGAATATTTATAAAATAATTTATAGTGAAAGACCCATAATTAAAAATAATATAAAACTGCTCTCATTACCCATCAATGCTTGCACGGAACTTCACCTGACTATCTAAAGGACATTCTTGCACCATATTCATCCACCCGGTCTCTACGATCACAGAACAGTAATTTACTTCATATTCCTCGGACCAAATTGAGGACCATGGGAGACCGAGCATTCTGTGTGGCTGCCCCCCGCCTGTGGAACTCCCTCCCTGACGACCTGAGAGCTCCACAGTCACTGGTTGACTTTAAAAGCGGCATTAAGACTTTTCTTTTTAAGCAAGCCTATTCTGCTTTCACATGATTTTATCTTTGATCTTAGCTGTTATCTTTATTGATTTTACTTGATTTTATCACTTGTTTTATTTTATTTATTTTTTAAGCAAGCCTAAATCTACATGATTTTATCTTTGATCTTAGTCGATATTATTATAGATTTTATTTGATTTTATCACTTGTTTTATTTTTTACCTTTACCTTGTTACACATTGTAGCACTTTGAGATTTTATTAATGAAAAGTGCATTATAAATTGAATTCATTATTATTATTATTATTATTATTAATTTAATAATGTTAGTCAACACTAGTTTGCCTTCACTTAAATATTACAAAGTGTGATGGTATAGTCTAAATTAGCTGAGAGTGGATATTTGATGACTGCAACTAAAGCAAATGGAAGTTTCTCCCATTTTAAGTATACTTACAACTAAATAATTAATAAAATATTACTTTGATTTGTGAGTTTATTTCAATTTCTATATTAAAGCACCAATTCACAACAAATCTTGTCTGAGAGTAAAATAGACAAACATTCACGTAAACTACAAAATCCAAATTAGTAAAACGTTATCTAAGGAAGCTGGCAGATCGTGGCGAATCTCCACTTCATCTCAATGACCCATCCTGAGCAGAACGCTGGCGAGCGGAAATAAACAGTTCTCTTTTAACAAGAAGAACCCGCCAGTGGAACCAGACTCAAAATAGGCCGTCATCTGCCCATGCTGGCAGATGTTAGCTGCTAGTTTTAGATTTATTAGGAGTTCCTGTGCAATGGAAAGTTGGATTTAACTTTCGATTACTGTAGACTGCAAAGCCACAAAACTGGTCGGAATTTTTGAACATTGCAAAAGTGAAAATGAAGCTTTTAATTTAAAAAAGAAGGAATAAGAAATGCAATATGTTTTTTTTGTGTGTGTGTGTGAGATCATAATGATGAATTGTTACATTTGATAGCATCTTTGGGGATTTTTGCACATTTGCCTGAAAAATAATTCCTACTTTTGGCAAAGTTGGTTCCAGAAATGTGATACTCAGACTGAAGAGCTAAAAGGTTCTAGTCTCATCAAACTCCACAGTAAATGCTGAAATGAGTTAAAAAAAAATCTTGTTGCTGTAACATTATATATTGTGTCAAATGATAAAAAGTTTGCCTCCAAATTTTACAGTTATTCACAGAATCCACAACAAAATGTCTCCAGTTTCACGTTATGCAACATAAACCCATACATCTCTCTGCTAAACAGATGTGGGACAAGGTTTTTCATGAAATATTGTATATATTTTTATTGTCTATCCAAATACCCAAATGTTGTACTTGGGTGCAATGACAGCAAAGGTCTATTCTGCCTTAATTTGGTGTAAATGTAAAGAGAGAGAAACTACTAACTTTTTCCAGAAAAGCTGCAAAATGGAGCAGGTTTATGTTAGGAACCTAATCTATCTTATAAGGTTTGTTTTCTGCAGGAGTTCTAACCTTCAAATCAGTTTTCTTGCATTTTTCAATCATGTTTATTTCTGACAATCATTTATCTTTTCATAACCTGTATTCTGTTTTGGACTTATGTATATATGTGTTTCTAACTCAAGTCAGCTCATTAGAAGAGCACTGGTCATACAAAACAAAAAGAAAAACATTAAACTTAACACTTCAAAAGTATATGGGCTTTAGCATTCCTTTTTAATCTTCTGAATATCAGCTACTCCATTACTCACTACAATATTTATAACAATTCAATTGCTTACTATTTTTTGGTTGCCGTTTAGTTTTGTTTGGAAACTGTTGCTTAAAATTTTAAAGTAATGAGGGTTGTACGAATAATGGTAAATGAGCATGACTGAGACACTCTGCTCAGAGAAATGCATTTGCAACGATTTACTGCAAGAGCCGATTCACACAACTACAAAACAAAGGCAGCTTTGACTATTATTATGTGTGCAGCCAGGTTCCTACATCAGTGACTGCACAACCTCCGGGTAGCAATAGATCAAACCACCGCTCCCACCTGAAGCAGCTCCCCTCCCCCAATTGTCAAAGTTGGTTTAGCCAATGACATTTGCTTTTATTCATCTCCTAACACAGATAAAAAGTGATTTTAAAGGAGAAACGAGGACATCAGCAGATGTAGACAAACGATGCTGGAAAGCACTGCAGACAAATGTGTGCAAGTAACAGTTCCTTCTTTTCAGGAAGCCATACTGAAAAGAAACGACGACGATGAATCTGGTCATTACTAAGAAATGCCACATTGTCAGCATGTTGCCAATCAGACCAACAAAACCCATACATGCAATCAAGGGCATCTGATATTAAAGATGCTAATTCAAATAATAAAGGTTGATTAGGCGGATTGCTTCAGAGGCATCTTAAAGTCTACTGAAAAGTAAATCCTTTATTGAAAAAAATACAGTAAAGTTAGCAAAGTTACAGGAAAAAGCTGAGTTTGTGGGTTAACCAATAAAGTAAGCACAATTTGACATTTAATTATGTCTACAAATAAAAACTAGGCCTGAACTGCTCTCGACTCTAAAGGAATAAACCGACTGTGTCTCAATGATGCAAAGAAGGAAAAACAAGGAAAGGATAAAACCAAACATGAACATTTACGTGAGCATGTTAGAAATTAAAAAAAGTAAAGTTTGCATTTGTTTTAACTTGTGTGAAGCTAATATTCATTTTTGCTCATATAGTGATTCCTCTGTTTGTGTCCAGAGGGAGTGGAGTTCCAAGGACACAGAGTTGAAATGTAGGACAGAGGCGAGGGAGCCACAGATAATCAATGCAACATCCAGCGCTGAATATTAAGTTAGAGTGGGAGGACAATCCTACACTGACACATACACAGCTCAGAGGCATGAACACACAAACAAACACACACACCAAATAAAGCAGATGGTCAGTGGGAGGAACTCGATGTCTGCAGCTGAGAGAAAAGGTGACATTCCTTATGGTAATTAACAATTTCTCCTGTCAGACTGAACTTGTTCTTATATACAGTATAGCGTCCTGTCCCCCCCCCACCCCCATAGAGGTGACCGCTTTCTTGTCTTTAGGTTTTTCTTTTTCTGACTGGATAGTAAACACTATGAGATAAAGTAATGATTAATGTTGAGAATGATGTTGTTTAATGTTGCCTAATCAATACTGTGATCTACTGGAGATGAACGGCTGCATGTGTGAACACAGGTACCGACCGATACGAGTAAGAAAAAAATAAGAATGAAAAATAGTTTAGTTTGTTAGTGAATTTTTTTGCTAGTGAATGCATAAACTACACAATTATTTGTAAAACTACTGATTGGATAAAAGCTTCATGTGCAGAAACCTGAAAGTTATGCACCATAACTCATGTTCCCTGAAGGAAGGGAACGAGGTGCAACACTATTGCTATGGGAATTGCGCCCCCGCGCGATTACCTGAAGGAATACATTCACGCCTTTACGGCAGGGGAAGTCAGCGTCACCCCAGAGGCCCCGCCCTCTGGGTACTTAAGACGCGGGCGCCCATCCAAACGGTCTCCAAGTGCACTTCACCGAGCTTCAGCATTGAAAAGGGCCAACTGTGTTGCACCTCGTTCCCTTCCTTCAGGGAACATGAGTTATGGTGCATAACTTTCAGTTCCCTTATCAGTCAGGTCACTCGGTGCAACACTATTGCTATGGGAACGTAATTCATTCACGCCCTTGAAATGCTCAGTAAAATGCATGCTTGTGAGAACTTCAGCCTTTATACATTAGGCATCTCTCGGCCGCTCTCTACTGTGTGTTAGAGAGGACAGCCTGAGTGATGTCACATGCAGTAACGTCCAAACTGTAATGTCTTGCAAACGTGTTCGTTGAGCTCCAGTTTGCAGCTGCACAGATGTCTGCAACTGGTACGTCCTTGAACAGTGACCACAAGGCAGCCAAGCCTCGAGTGGAGTGGGCACGTACCCCAGAGGGCACCTGTTGACCTTTGCTACTGTACGCCTTTTTAATGGCCTCAGTCACCCAGTGTGAGAGGCGCTGGTTTGACAGGGCCCTACCAGTAGCCGGGATGGCAAAACATACAAACAGTTGGTTTGTTTTCCTCCAATCAGCTGTTCTTTCAATGTAAGCACCCAGGGCCCTAACGGGGCAGAGTGCTCTCAGCCTCCTCTGTTCCTCTGTGAGGATGGGAGCAGGAGGAAATGAAGAGAGTTCAAAGTCCAGACTTCTGGGATTCAAAGTTAGAACCTTTGGGACATATGCAGGGTTAGACCGTAGGGTGGCCTTTGACCCATCAGGGACAAACTTTGTACACATTGGGTGCACCGACAGAGCGTGGAGGTCACCCACATGTTTAGCTGAGCAAAGAGCCAGGAGTAGAGCGGTTTTATAAGATAGCAAATCTATCTTAATTCCTGTTAAAGGTTTGAATGGAGGCTCACAGAAAACATTCAGGACTAATTGGAGGTCCCAATCAGGGGTCAAAGTCCTGCTGGGGGGTCTCTTCCTCAATACACCCTTCATGAACCGTATCATGAGTGGGTGTGCACCGGGTGTCTTTCCCCCCAGCCTTCGTGGTATGCCGAGATGGCTGATAAAAACACCTTAATTGTGTAAAAAGAACAGCCTAGCAGGTCCTATAGAAAGGTAAGAAGCTGGACCAGGTCACAGGAATAAGGGACAATATTCCTTTCTGTCAGGATGGCTCCCTCTGCTGGTCCCTCATGTAATGTGTTCAGTTTGCTCCTATGTTTTAGATTGATTACTCCCCAGGTGTTTTGTGTTCCCATGATTAGTTCCTCACCTTTATATTCTAGGCTCTCCTGCCTCTCAAGCAGGGGAGCATTAAGTGTAATACCTACACCAGCATGGTCGGATGTCCTGTTCAGTTAAGTGCTTGTTTTTGAGTTTTGAGTTTTGAGTTTTGTAAATTAAAAAACACTCCTGGAGGTCTTGCTTGCACTTGGGTCTCAACCACACCCCGACCGTGACAGAATGCTCCCCTCATTTGAGACCTAGCAAGCAGACCTCCATGAGACCTAGTTAACAGACTTCACTGAGTCTCCAGAACCTGCAGCAGAGCCACTAGGACGCCTCTCACGTTTCCTGTCTCGGGAGGGTCCAGGAGGACGCCTCTCACGTTTCCTGTCTCGGGAGGGTCCAGGAGGACTCCTCTCACGTTTCCTGTCTCGGGAGGGTCCAGGAGGACGCCTCCCACGTTTCCTGCTGCCCTGCCTTCGGCTCCGGTTTCTGGCTCTTCGGCTCTTGGTTATGATTCCTGATGCCGACGAAGATGGTTCCTGACGCCGACGAAGATGGTTCCTGACGCCGACGAAGATGGTTCCTGACGCCGACTAGGGTCCTGACGTTGTCGACCTCCTGGCCTTCCTTTTTGAACTTTTTTGTATTTTTTAGGTCTAGTCTTTGTGTTTAGTTGTATTTAATTTGGTCTCTGTGTTGTCCTTGTGTGTCTTTGACTGGGCCAACCGTCCTTGCGGTTCCTCCCTCCTCCCGCCCTGGTCTTTTGTGGGGGGGAGTTCTTTGGGACGCCAGGGGGCGTCTTTGAGGGGGGGGTACTGTCAGGATGGCTCCCTCTGCTGGTCCTTCATGTAATATGTTCAGTTTGCTCCTGTGTTTTAGATTGATTACTCCCCAGGTGTTTTGTGTTCCCATGATTAGTTCCTCACCTTTATATTCTAGGCTCTCCTGCTCTCAAGCAGGGGAGCATTAAGTGTAATGCCTACACCAGCATGGTCGGATGTCCTGTTCAGTTAAGTGCTTGTTTTTGAGTTTTGAGTTTTGTAAATTAAAAGACTGTTTTTGATACACTCCTGGAGGTCTTGCTTGCACTTGGGTCTCAACCACACCCCGACCGTGACACTTTCCATGCACCAAGCTTCAAAAACACACAATTTACGAGCATAGAGAGTCTGTGTTGACATTGCTCTCGCTCCCTGGATCGTATTTACCACGTTGCTGGGTAGGCCTGCGGCCATCAGTATGTTCCTCTCAGCAACCAAGCTGAAATTTGCTACAGTCCTGGGCGTAAGTAGAGAGGCTGTTTGTGTGGTTGAGACAGCAGGCCCCTGAAGGGGAGCAGCTGTCCACATATCAGAATTACGCACACCTCCGAGGACCATGGACCCTGTGGCCTCCTGGGGGCCAACAATATTAGGGAGGGGTCCCTCTTGTATGTGTGCTCCCGCCTCACCCGAACTGGGGGTGTTGGGAGAAAGGTGTAATGCATTGCCTCTGCTGGACAGCCGTGGGCCAGAACGTCTGTTTTTGCTTCGTTTAATGAGAGGCACGGGACGTAGGGTGTGCAGGTTTTGTATGCGAACAGACCTCCGGATTCCAGGCCGCTCCGTGGCTGGATCTGGTTCACAAGCCTCCGGCTCCACTACTGCTCTGGAGCTGGCTTTGATTCCAGGGAGCTATATCAGGCACGCTTCCCCTAAGGACGTGTTTTGACCAAGGTGGTGGTGACCCATACGCTCAGAAATACTGTAATCTGGGTGCTTTTCTGCAATATTATAAACCTAAACCTCTTGATGAAGGGACGTTATTTAAAGGCACAGCTGGGCTAGTGCGCTGAGCTTGGTCACACATTGCAGGTCCACTGGTCGTGTACGGCCTACTGGGTTTACAGGTTAGAAAGCCAGTTCCAGTTTGAGGGCCTAAGGCTGTACAATTATTATTTTTCTACTCAGCACCTACAAACCTGGATGATTTCACTAGGTCCAGGCTTTCTCGGGCACGAGGAACAATTATCTGAGTCGGTCCAGGTGCATTTCTTGTGTTGTAACAACATTTATTTACAACTTCTGTAGCATTATTGTTGTCTCCTCTGTCAGCATGTGTGCACGGCCCAGGCTCCCAGACTTGGGCTGCAGCGCCCCGTGGCTCAGAGCGGTCATCTGCTGAAATGTAGTTGGAGGCCATGACAGTATGTCGTCATGGTAGCCGTGTTCAGTCGGCACGCCCTCCAGGCATGCAGACGTGCTGCGAGCTTGGGGAATTTGTGTATTCTCGGCCCCCCCAAGTTCCAGCAGTGCGGGGGGGTGAGTGTGTGACCTCCCTCATCCGGCCTTGTGTGAGCCGGTTTACCTGCTTGCGGACGCCGCAAGGTCTGTCTGCTGCAGACAGTCCCGGGACATCCTGCTGGGGTTCATTGTTCTGATTTGGCACCTTGTGCACCGCGAGGGAAGGGGGGGTGGCAGCCCCCTCCCTTCATAGCGATTGTTTTCAAAGGGGTACTGTGTTGTTGTTCATCACTCATTTGTTTTTTGTTTTTTTAGTCAAGAAACAGGGCAAAACTGTTTTTTTGAATTTTTATTTTGTGTTTTGTGCAACAACCTTTTGTCTTTATTTCACATACATCAGAACACTCATGTTTTGTGCATACAGTAAAGTCACCAGCTTTTTGTAGTCTCTTACAAATAAAGTCTGGGCATATAAAATTAGGCTCCCGTACCCCTTGTGCGGACGAGCCAGCAAAACTGTGCAGAGGGCCTGCTTTGTCAGGCTCGCTTCTGTCTTCCATCACGATTCGCCGAGGAAGTCCTCAGTTGGACCGCCTGGCGAGGGACGAATCTGTTCCTACTCCAGGACTGACCGGCCTGAGGTGGACCCACTGGGGGTCTCTGCCGGTGCTCCCTGTCATACGCAAGCCTCTTCTGCGGAGGCCGACGTGTGGCTGAGCGGTGTCGAGGCTGCAAGGGTCTGCTCCCGCTTGTCTCCCTTGGGGAGGGGGGGGGCAAAAGCTCTCCTTGGCATGCCCTGAGGGCCTCAGCCTGCTTGCGCCTCTGCTCCAGCCTGGTCTGGATCCGGTCCAGGGCTCTCCCAAAGAGTCCCGTCAGCTCGATTGAGTGGTGCAGAAAAGGGACCCGCTGACTTTCCGGAAGGTCCGTCAGGGTCATCCACAGATGACGCTAGGCAATGACCACCTCAGCCATACACCTCCCTTGTGCAATGGCTGATGTCCCCATCATGCGGAGCACAAAGTCAGTGGCCCTGCGGGCTTCTTCCAGCCCCTCAGTCGCAGCCTGCTTGTCTGTTGTCACCTGGAGCTCCTGGAGCTTTTCTGCCAGGTACGCCTGCATCATGGCAGATGCGTTCATCGCACATGCCACGAGGACCTGAGCTCTGTAACATTTCTCGAGCTGTACAGCTGAAGCTCGACAGGCTTTGCAGGGCAAAGTCGGTTTTGTTCCAGAAGATCTGGGTGCCAGGTGAGATGCCAACGTGTCCTCCATCTGTGGCGCGTTGGCTATTCCTGCTGCTTACATTCCAGCCACATCGAGGAACTGGGAGAGTGGGAGCAGCATGGGAGCCCTGGGTTCAGCCCAGGTGCGAGTAAGCTCTGTGAGGAAATCCGAGAAGATGGGCATCCTGTGCCTTGTTGTCGACTGTTGCTTGGCATAAAAATAATTCCCTGCCAACCTCGTGACCTGTTGACGAGGTGGAGGTTCCGGCCAAGGGATCTGCAACGCGTCCGCCGCTCTGTGACACAATTCGAACAGAGCGGGGATTGAAGTGTCTGTCTCTGGCAGCACTGGCACCGGGTTCGGTGAGAGGTCCTCCTCCTCTCCTTCGTACTCGTTGTCGGCTTCATCACCAGAAATTTCACCTGAGGCTGATAGCGAGATCTCATCCGCGTTCATCATGCCTCGAGTGTCAAATTCGGCTGTCGAGTCCCCGACGAGAGCCGCCATGTCCGGGCTGTCCCCCCATTCGACCCGAGCACTGTCTTCCAAATCCATGCTCTCGAGCTCTGGCGTGGGAGTGAGAGCCTCTGTGAGGTCCGGGTCTGTTGGTGCTGCAGCGGTGCCCATGGCTTTGGCCACGATGTCTACTCGGTGTCTCCTCACCACCTCCAGCATCTGGCTGCAATGTAGGCAGGAGTCGGGGGCGTCCAACATCGTTTTTGCGTGCAACATCCCCAGGCAGACAGGACAGGCCTCGTGGGTGTCTGTCGCCAAAAGGAAAAATCTGCAACCGCTAGGGCAGGCGCGCGAGGTGGGACTCGCCGTCCTGCTAACCTTTTTCGAGAATCTTGGTTTTCGCTTTCCTTTCTCGGGAGCCATGTCCGAGAAAAAACAAGCAAGTTTTCTTAAAATCCTTGTCCGAGACGTCTCCTCCGTCGCGTCACTTTCGCTGGCTAGCCTGCTACGACTTTAGCAGGGTAGCGATGTGACGCAGTTAGCGCCGTCGAGCGAAGCAGTCTGCGGAGAGAAGAGAAGAAAACTTCGAGGTTAAGGAAAAATGTGCCGGACTAGCTTTCGCCAGCCCAGCGATACGCAGGAAATTTCTCTGTACGCTCAGCGTAGGGAGCGAGCTCACCTCTAACGATCGATGTGTCTACAGAGAAGTCCCACGAAGTTCAGGTTTAAGTGAGGTGAAGGGCAAAAAGAGACCGTTTGGATGGGCGTCCGCGTCTTAAGTACCCAGAGGGCGGGGCCTCTGGGGTGACGCTGACGCCCCCTGCCGTAAAGGCGTGAATGCATTCCTTCAGGTAATTGCGCAGGGGCGCAATTCACATAGCAATAGTGTTGCACCGAGTGACCTGACTGATAAAGGTAACTGTAAGTTAAACTTTTCTATAAACTTGTTGAACGCAGAAAAAAAAGGAATGATCAAGAACAAGTGAAAAATGTCTTTTGCGATGTTTCTACAAATATATATTTACTGTTAGTGATGAAGGTGATGCATGTCTTTAGTGCTTAATTAATTTTGTATTTCTATTTTTTTTTTACTTTTTCTTTTGTTTGTTTAAAAAATAATTTGTGTGCAAACGTGTCGCGCACGTGTCACTGTGTCCCCACACTTTGTGACAATGTGAAATGAGAATAACTCTATAAATACAAAGGCAGAGGATGTTGCTTGGTTACAACAGGAGAAGGCAGAAACTATTAGAAGTTTTGTACGCTGACGTGAAAGAGCAACAGCAGCAACGTCTGTCTAGCGTTCGTCGTTTTCTGAACATTTCCTGATGTGGAGTTTCTTAAAAACTATTTTAAAATTATTTCCATTGGAGAGAAGAGCAAACAAACATACAAGGAAAAATATCACTCTGTAAAAATGAAAACAGAAGGCTAACAGGACAAAAACCAAAGGAAAGGTAAACAAATATTACAGACATCAGGCAGTGGGAGAGTCACACAGATGGAAGACACCTCACTGATGGGGGACAGACTCCATGGAGAGATGGCACTGGACAGACTGGTCACCATTCCTTCAGGAGAAGCTGTGAACTTATTTCAAAGCTGGCAAACACCTCAGCAGATGCCATTAGTGCATGTTCCCATGGAAACACCATGTGCATGGTAAACACAATTGCAAAAACTTCCAATGTAACCTTGAAGATGATGAGAATGGTATGGATGACTAATGAAAGGTGTAACTTCTGCGTAAAGTCACACTAAAAATGTCTTGGTTGAAACATTTGTCAGGTTCCTCACCTGTATTTCTTCTTGGTTCACCCTGTACTGGTCTTTCACAACTAAGGTTCTCACTCCGTCTTCTCGCCGGCTCCCCTTATCTCTCTTTACATCCGGGCTCCAGAAATCAACACTGTTCGTGCCATAACCCAGCTTTCTATCCACCCCTTCTTTCAGTTCTCTCCGGAGACTGTTGTTCTCTCTTTGCAACTCCCTCAGCTGAGCTTGTAGATCATAGGTGGAAGCCTCTGTCCGCCCGGTCAAATCTGACGTCTGCATACACCTTCCAGATTGTCGTTGCAAACTTGAAGTCCCTTCAGAAAGCGCGGCTTGGCCTCCACGAGTGTCCGACATGTGATGTGTTGCAGAGGATGTGATGTTTGGGCTGCTGCCCATGGCTGTTGTCCGGCCGGTGTAAGAGGAGCGGCTGGTGCTCCGACCTAATGTCAGGGTGCCCTTAGGGTACCCACCAGAGGGTTCCAAGGACTCTTGCTTACTGGGATACATGGTGCCAGAAGTGGCATAAGCAGCGCTTAACGACTGAATGTTCTCCATGGACAGGGTTTTACCACTTGGAGCTCTCGCTGACCCATGAGCTGAGCCTTTGTCTGCTGCTGTGCCAGCTTTGATTTTTGAACCAGGCTTTGACACTGACCCTTGCGTTCCAGCCAGCTTAGACGCTGGTGCGGGCGCACCCCCCGACACACAGCCAGGCTCAAGCCCCGAGCGGCATCCTGGTGTTGAACTCACAGCCTGTTTGTCTTTCCCCTGTTTAGGAGACCTTGAGATGCGTGAATGAGATGCGCTTCCATCTGTGTGCACACTACTCTTAGCAACTGCAGACAGCTTGCTATGTGCGGGCTTGGCTCTAATATTAATAGGCATTGTTGTATAGCAAAATATAACAGCTGAACATAAACTAGTAAGATTAGAAATATTTTCATACCCCTGTATGGAACCAGAGTGTAGTATTACGATGGTTAGGGGTCATTTTTTGGGCCTCTTAGTTTTTGCCTGTCCATCCTGGGAAGCGTAGGACGTGAAGCTTGCTTTAGTCATTTTACAATAACTTAATTGTGACTTTTGGCAATGGAACTTCTAAAGACACAGTCCAGATGTGTTGTGATTTCAGCTACACAGCAGGTCATTGTGGATTCTAGATAAGAAAAAAAAAAAAACAGGAAGACAAATGTTAAAACAAATGGACAAAAAGTATAACAACAAGGCTACTCTCATCATAAATAATGGGTTAGAGTACAGAGGTACAGGGAACTGACATCTATACTAGCAACCAGACTAGAGAATAACAAGGAATCATAAAACTATAACGTCACTCCAATATCCTCACTCAGCGTATTCTTCACATAACCCAGTCTCCACATTACAAAACAAATTAAGAACGCTGTGGACCAGTAAGACCATCAGCACCACAGACAAAAGTGATGTAAATGTTGAAAAGTGTGTGACCCTTACAGACTGCTGAGGTCTGAAGAGAAAAACAACACTGTGCTATGGCTCATGAGGCTGCACAGGGAATTGGAGGACCAGTGTTCATTAACGAGGATCCCTCATGGGCAACTACAAAATTACAATCAGCTTTTGCTCAGGGTTCAACTGAAAATAGAGGACAAAAATAGGTTTTAGAATTTGGGTTAAATTCAATGCGAGTCCAATAAAACTGTGTCCACACTGGAACAAACCCAGCTATGCTCTTTAATACTACCGTCTTTCATATTTAGTGGTAAAAGGGGTGTTTGTCGGATTCATAATATTGAAACCAAACCATTTTAAATCCATTTCTTAAAACATCCCCTGGAAACTAGAAACATAATGACCCAGTCCATCCATTATTGGGGACTTCAGGCTACAAAGCAGAGGCAAATCCAAATCATAATCCCTCCTCTAATCTGAGAGGATTGGGTGCTGGGAGTCACTGAACAGGAGGACACTGAGAGATTGGTCCAGTCTGCTTGTCAGTCATAACATAGCGGTCAATCCATCATTGTTTAACACATCGGTTAAAGACATAGAACTGAAAATAATCCTTACATACTGTAGTTGTATATGACTTAAAACAAATCATTATTACAATTGCTAAAACTGATGAGATCATTAAAATTTTAAATTAAAACTCATAGGAATCCCAAACATGTTAGCTAGCACTAAAAACAGATATACTTTTCACATTTAGACAGAGGTATGTTATAGCTCGAAGGCATATTATGTCAAACAATTGTAAAATATGGAAACACCAATAAGACCTATGGAAATAACCAAATTAGATGTCAGGACTTTAAAATCAGCTGCACCATACTTTTCAGCTGACAGCCAGCTGTTGCTCCAGCCATCACTCCAGAATCATCTCTTTACCCTGCTCTTCTCGTGAAGTTCACCACACTTTGGACCAATAGCTCCCTCCAGAACCCAGAGGACAGTCCTACTACGACCACGGCGGCATGACGGATTAGTTTCTTTTCATATGCACACGGCTAAAGAGGAGTTCCAGCTCGTAGCTTACATAATAATTAATCTGCCACGCCAAACTGACAGCACCGCTCCGGTTTATTTAATTGTTTCCTAATGAAGTGGTTCCGTCACGCGCGCAGAGTCCAGGTGTGCACTCACCGGGTGTTTGCAGCTCACCGGACAGGCTCCTCTCTCCATCACCGTCTCCTCCATGAGCTCATCTCAGCTGTGTGACCTGTCCTATCAGCATCCGGTCCGCGTGGGCGCGCACAACCCAGCTGGCGCGTGCGCCACCAGGACCTGCGGTGGTGGGGCAGCGCGCGCGACCAGCAGCAACTGGACAGTTTGACACACACGCCATCCTAATACAATCCATTCAACCTTTGTTTATTTATTTATTAGATTATTTTACTTATTATTACTATTATTTATTCATTTATTTATTACAGTATGTGTGTACTTATTTATTTATTAAATTAATGAACTATTTTCTTGGCACTAAATAAAAAGCAGTCATTTTTGTATCTAGAAAAAAATGATTAAAGGTTGACCACTAACTTTATAGTTTATAGGAAACAGTTTGTACAAATAAATGATGTACAAATGACCTATCACATGTGGAGTTCCTCAGGGTTCTGTACTTGGACCAAAGTTATTTATTTTATATGCGAATGACTTGTTAAATGTGTTAGGGCTTCTTAAATGTGTTCTATTTACAGATGATACCACTTTTTTGTTGTTGTTTGGGTAAAGATATAGAACGGATGTTGGAGTTGATTTATAAAAATACAAACTTGGTTTAAACTTAATAAATTATCATTAAACTTGGATAAAACTAACTCTTTGTACATGATATTCAGTATCGGTAATAGAAAGAGAACTGTCAATGTTCTATTTAGAGTCAAGGGTGTTGAGATTTGTAGTTAGTGAGGTGAAGTTTTTGGGTGTTATCACTGATGACAAGCTGACATGGAAACATCACATAAATTATGTAAGAATAAAAATAGCTAAATCTATCAAAGTACTGTACAAAGTCAGGGACTTATTAAATGATAAAGCTCTGTATTTGTTGTATAACACAACCATTGTTCCTGATATGTTGATGTTTGGGGGAAAGCGTGCAAAACAATTACAAAGCCTTTAAAGAAAAGTGCCGTTAGAATTATCACTAGAAAGCATTTCAGTTACCCATCAAGTTAATTATTTTATCAACTGAAGTTATTGAAGTTTTATCAGTTATGTATATAGGGCTCATAATAACACACTAACTTTAAATATCCAATTACATTTTGTTAAGAGAGAGTTGTTATAATCTTAAAGGGATGGAGATATTTGGACCAAAGCTTTTTATTTTATATGTGAATGACTTGGTAAATGTGTCAGGACTCCTTAAATGTGTACTTTTTGCTGATGATACCACTTTTTTCTGTTTAGGTGAAGATATAGAACAAATGTTGGAATTGATAAAGACAGAATTTGTCAAGATACAAACTTGGTTTAAAATAAATAAATTATCATTAAATCTAGAAAAAACTAATTACATGATATTCGGTAATAAAAAGAAAACTGTTGATGTTCCACTCAAAATTGAGGATGTTGAGATTTGTAGAGTGAGTGAGGTGAAGTTTTTGGGTGTTATCATTGATGACAAACTGACATGGAAACAACACATAAATTCTGTAAGAATAAAAATAGCTAAATCGATAGCAGTACTGTACAAAGTCAGAGACCTATTGAATGATAAAGCTCTGTATTTGTTGTATAACACAATCATTGTTCCACACTTAATCTATTGTATTGATGTTTGGGGGAATGCGTGTAAAACAATCACAAAACCTATTTTTGTATTACAGAAAAGAGCTGTAAGAATTATCACTAGAAAGCATTACCGTCATCCATCAAGTACATTATTTTATCAACTGAAGTTATTGAAGTTCCATGATTTGGTAGACTATAATATTTTATCAGTTATGTATAGAGCTCAAAATAATGCATTACCTTTAAATATCCAAATGCATTTTGTTAAAAGACAAAGTTGTTATAATCTTAAGGGGACAGAGTTGTTTGTAAAACCACAATTCAGAACTAGTTTGAAGGGACGTTCTACCTCAATCCAGGGAATTAGATTATGGAATGGCTTGGAGAATGTAGTTAAAAATGCCAAGTCAATGTTTACATTTAAAAAATGATCAAAACAAATGTGTTAAAAAATATATGAAATAGCGTAATGTGTATTGTATTAGTTAGAAAATTAGAAAGAGTTAGTCATTTTGTACTGTTGGCTGAAGATTATTATTGTTTAATCTGATTGTTGGAAAAAGTTGGTTGAAGATTATTATTGTTTACATGGTTGATTATTGTTGTTTAATCTGATTGTTGGAAGTAAGGGGCAGATATAATAAGATTTATTCTTCTTTCTGCTACCTTTCATTTTTTTACATTTTGTACACAATCATTTATGAGATTGTCTTGTATTGTTTCTTTTGTAAAAAAATGAATAAATTTAATAAACATAAACATAAACATATTTGTGAAACCAAATTTCAAAATAGTTTGAAGGGACGGTCCACTTCAATCCAAGGAATTAGATCATGGAATAATCTGGAGAGTGATGTTACAAATGTCAGATCAAAGATTTTAAGAGACTGATCAAAGTTGATTTGTTAAAAAGATATGAAAAAGCTTATTTATTTTATTTACCCTTTATTTATACAAGTAGTCTCATTGAGCCACGAGAACTCATTTTCAAGAGAGACCTGTTAGGGAGCAGATGGTGGGGGGTTAAGGGCCTTGCTCAGGGGCCCAGATTGGGGTGATTGAGGGTGGAGGCAGGTGTGGGTGTTTCACCTTTTTCCACCCACATTTTGATGTTTGTTGTACCGGGGCTTGAACCGGCGATCTTCCGATCACAGGCCCACGGTCTCTAACCACTTGTTCCACCACTTCCCCCAATGTGCTTAATGTGTATTTGTATGAATTGTTGCTTGAAGGATTTATTTATTTTGTTTTTGTTCTTTGAAGATTATTATGTTTGAATTAGTTTTTTTGGTAAAACGAGGCTTCTCCACATCGAGAGGAGCCAGTTGAGGTGGCTCGGGCATCTGGTTAGGATGCCTCCTGGACGCCTCCCTGGTGAGGTGTTCCGGGCATGTCCCACCGGGAGGAGACCCAGAGGAAGACCCAGGACGCGCTGGAGGGACTATGTTTCTCGGCTGGCCTGGGAACGCCTTGGGATTCCCCCGGAGGAGCTGCTCCAAGTGGCTGGGGAGAGGGAAGTCTGGGCCTCCCTACTTAGGCTGCTACCCCCGCGACCCGACCCCGGATAAGCGGAAGAAGATGGATGGATGGATGGATGGATGGTAAAACGAGGCAGATATTTTTTTCTTCTTTATGCTGCCTTTCATTTAATGTGTGATTGTATTTCTTATTGTATATAGAATTGTTTTTTTTTAAAACAATGAATAAACTTTATAATAATAATAATAATAGTAACCTACAGCAGTGATGCTTTAGGGAGTGGCAAGGAGTGGCTGCTGCCACAGTAAACAACACAGTATCTTGCCATCCCAGCTGCCACCTTATTTTTAGACTGGTTAATAGAGTTTTGTACAATTCTGAACACACCCCTCTTGAATTTCATAATGGTCCCGTCACCCCCCCCCCCCACCACCACCACCAACTGGACTGGAAACTTCTTAGTGGAGATGGTTCCCTTATCAGTCATGTCACTCTGTGCAACATATCACTATGGGAAATTGCGCCCGCGCGGTTACCTGAAGGAATACAATCACGCCTTTACGACAGGGGCGTCAGCGTCGCGCCAGAGACCCCGCCCTCTGGGTACTTAAGCCGCTGACGCCCATCCATCGATCTCTTATTGCCCTTCACCTCGCTTAAACCTGAACTCTCTCTCTTCGCGGGACTTCTCTGTTGCTTCATCGCTCGACCAGAGGTGAGCTTGCTCCCTACACAGAGCGTACAGAGAATTATTCCTGCGTACTGCTGGGCTAGCGAAAGCTAGTCCGGCACATTTTTCCTTAACCCCGAAGTTTTTTCTTCTCCTCTTTCCACAGACTGCTTCGCTCGACGGCGCTAATTGCGTCACACCGCTACCTCTGCTAATTCGTAGCAAGGCTAGCCAGCGAAAGCGACGCGATGGAGGAGACGTCTCAAATAAAAAGAAAAAAGATCTTGGAAGGACTCGCTCATCTTATCTCGGACATGCCTCCGGAGAAAGGAAAGCGAAAGACAAGACTTCCAAAAAAGACCAGCAGGACGGCGAGCCCAACCTCGCGCGCCTGCCCCAGCGGATGCGGTTTTTCCCTCTCAGCAACGGACACCCACGAGGCCTGTCCCATCTGCTTGGGGATGCTGCACGCAAACATGACGCTGGACGCACGCACCCGACTCTTGCCCACACTGCAGCCAGATGCTGGAGGCGGTGAGAAGGCACCGGACGGACTTCGTCGCCAAGGCCATGGGGGCTGCTGCTGCGCCAGCAGACACGGACACAACTGAGCCTCTGACTCCCACGCCGGAGCTCGAGAGCATGGCTTTGGATGACAGCACCCGAGTTGAATGGGGCGATCTAATTGATAAACCCCAGCCTCTGCTTTGTCTGCAAGAGACAGGCCCAGAGGCGCCTGCGAGCAGGCCCGTCACTCCTCACAGGGACAGGTGAGGGGGGTCACGTGCTCCAGCCCCCACTCCGTTCTAAACCACGAGGCCGGCAATACACAAATCAAGCAAACCCGTGACACGTCCGCGCTCCAGGGGTGCGCGCCGACAGAATCTGACAACCTACCTTCCTGGCCATCTATTCATCGGACGCCAGTAAGGGACAGGGTGGCCACGGCAGAAGCCCGCAGGCCAACACTAGTATCACACGTTCACAAAGACAGTTGTGATGAAACTGCAGCGTGTGTTAACACTTAGTGCAGAACAGAAATGGCACCAGGGCTAAATCAGACTCCTCTTCCCTTTAATCGAAGAGGACTGAACTCTCTGTCACCAACCAATCTAAAGTCTGCTCAACACAAAGGACCATCTCCACATTCTCATGCTGAAGCTGTCCCCTTATCTTCAATGGGCGAGACACTATGCTCAAACAGTGATCCTGCAGTGTGTGACCGCGCTCACTGTGTTGACCCAAACAGGAAACGGGCTGGAGTCAGGAGATCTGCTCGTTTACAAAACGTGCAACCCCTCCGACCCATGACCCCCAACAAAAAGAGGAAAAACAGACATTCTGTTGAACTTTTGTCTAATAATGACAGCAGATTGCCTCTGCCTCCAAACACTCTCGGTCAGAGTAGTATGGAGGTACATCTGCGGGAAGGCCCTCTCCCTAACTCTGGAGCCAGGCCCGGAGGTGGGGCACGTTGGCGAGCGCCTGGTGGCCGGGCTTTCACCCATGGAGCTCGGCCGGGCACAGCCCGAAGAGGAGACGTGGGTCCCCCTTCCCATGGGCTCACCACCTATGGGAGGGGCCAAAGGGGTCGGGTGCAATGTGGGATGGGTGGTGGCCGAGGGCGGGGACCCTGGCGGTCTGATCCTCGGCTACAGAAGCTGGCCATTGGGACATGGAATGTCACCTCTCTGGTGGGGAAGGAGCCTGAGCTAGTGTGTGAGGTTGAGAGGTTCCGGCTAGAAATAGTCGGACTCACCTCAACGCATGGCTCTGGCTCTGGAACCAGTTTCCTTGAGAGGGGTTGGACACTCTTCCACTCTGGAGTTGCCCCTGGTGAGAGGCGCCGAGCAGGAGTGGGCATACTTGTTGCCCCCCATCTTGGTGCCTGTACGTTGGGGTTCACCCCGGTGAACGAGAGGGTAGCCTCCCTTCGCCTACGTGTGGGGGGACGGGCTCTGACTGTTGTTTGTGCCTATGCGCCAAACGGCAGCGCAGATTACCCACCCTTTTTGGAGTCCTTGGAGGGGGTATTGGAGAGTGCGCCTCCTGGGGACTCCCTTGTTCTGCTGGGGGACTTCAACGCTCACGTGGGCAATGACAGTGAGACCTGGAGGGGTGTGGTTGGGAGGAACGGCCCCCCTGATCTGAACCCGAGTGGTGTTTTGTTGTTGGACTTCTGTGCTCGTCATGGATTGTCCATAACGAACACCATGTTCAGGCATAAGGGTGTACATATGTGCTCTTGGCACCAGGACACCCTAGGTCGCAGTTCGATGATCGACTTTGTTGTCGTCTCATCTGATCTGCGGCCGCATGTCCTGGACACTCGGGTGAAGAGAGGGGCGGAGCTGTCAACTGACCACTACCTGGTGGTGAGTTGGCTCCGATGGTGGGGGAGGATGCCGGTCAGACCTGGCAGACCCAAACGTATTGTGAGGGTCTGCTGGGAACGTCTGGCAGAGTCTCCCGTAAGACGGAGCTTTAACTCCCACCTCCGGGAGAGCTTTGAACACGTTCCGAGGGAGGCGGGGGACATTGAGCCCGAGTGGGCCATGTTCCGCGCCTCTATTGTCGAGGCAGCTTATCAGAGTTGTGGCCGCAAGGTTGTTGGTGCCTGTCGTGGTGGCAACCCTCGAACCCGGTGGTGGACACCGGCGGTGAGGGATGCTGTCAGGCTGAAGAAGGAGTCCTATTGGGCCTTTTTGGCCTGTGGGACCCCGGAAGCAGCAGATAGGTACCGACAGTCCAAGCGGCATGCGGCTCGGGTGGTTGCTGAGGCAAAAACTCGGGCGTGGGAGGAGTTCGGAGAGGCCATGGAGAATGACTTCCGTACGGCTTCGAGGCGATTCTGGTCCACCATCCGGCGTCTCAGGGGGGGAAAGCGGTACGCGACCAACACCATTTATGGTGGGGATGGCGTGCTGTTGACCTCAACTCGGGATGTTGTGAGTCGGTGGGCGGAATACTTCGAAGACCTCCTCAATCCTACTGGCACGTCTTCCACTGAGGAAGCGGAGCCTGGGGACTTTGGGTCGGGCTCTCCAATCTCTGGTGCTGAGGTCACCGAGGTGGTTAAAAAGCTCTGCGGTGGCAGGGCTCCGGGGGTGGATGAGATTCGCCCTGAGTTCCTTAGGGCTCTGGATGTTGTGGGGTTGTGTTGGCTTACGCGACTCTGCAATATCGCGTGGACATCGGGGGCAGTTCCCTTGGATTGGCAGACTGGGGTGGTGGTTCCTCTATTCAAAAAGGGGGACCGTAGAGTGTGTTCCAACTATAGGGGGATCACACTCTTAAGCCTCCCTGGTAAGGTCTATTCAGGGGTTCTGGAGAGGAGGGTCCGTCGGATAGTCGAACCTCGGATTCAGGAGGAACAGTGTGGTTTTCGTGCTGGTCGTGGAACACTGGACCAGCTCTACACCCTCAGCAGGGTCCTGGAGGGTGCGTGGGAGTTTGCCCAACCAGTTTACATGTGCTTTGTGGACTTGGAAAAGGCATTCGACCGCGTCCCTCGGGGGGTTCTGTGGGGGGTACTCCGGGAGTATGGGGTACCAGGCCCATTGATATGGGCTGTTAGGTCCCTGTACGACCGGTGTCAGAGCTTGGTCCGCATTGCCGGCAGTAAGTCAGGCTCGTTTCCAGTGAGAGTTGGACTCCGCCAAGGTTGCCCTTTGTCACCGATTCTGTTCATAACTTTTATGGACAGAATTTCTAGGCGCAACCAAGGTGTTGAGAGGATCCGTTTTGGTGGCCTTAGAATCGCTTCTCTGTTTTTTGCAGATGATATGGTCCTATTGGCTTCATCAGGTCGTGATCTACAGCTTTCGCTGGAGCGGTTTGCAGCCGAGTGTGATACGGCCGGGATGAGGATCAGTTCCTCCAAATCCGAGGCCATGGTCTTGAGCCGGAAAAGGGTAGCATGCCCTCTCCAGGTCGGGGAGGAGGTCCTGCCCCAAGTGGAGGAGTTTAAGTATCTCGGGGTCTTGTTCACGAATGAGGGAAAACTGGAGCGTGAGATCGATAGGCGGATAGGTGCAGCATCCGCAGTGAAGCGGGCGTTGTACCGGTCTGTCGTGGTGAAGAGAGAGCTGAGTCGAAAGGCAAAGCTCTCAATTTACCGATCGATCTACGTTCCCACCCTCATCTATGGTCATGAGCTTTGGGTTGTGACCGAAAGAACAAGATCTTGGATACAAGCGGCTGAAATGAGTTTTCTCCGCAGGGTGTCTGGACTCTCCCTTAGAGATAGGGTGAGAAGCTCGGTCATCCGGGAGGGACTCGGAGTAGAGCCGCTGCTTCTCCACATCGAGAGGAGCCAGTTGAGGTGGCTCGGGCATCTGGTTAGGATGTGTCCTGGATGCCTCCCTGCTGAGGTGTTCCGGGCATGTCCCACCGGGAGGAGACCCAGAGGAAGACCCAGGACACGCTGGAGGGACTACCGTATTTTCTGGTGTATAGGTCGCACCTTTTTACGTTTTTTTCAAGGCCGGCGACCTATACTCAGGTGCGACCTATATATGGCTTGTTATCACTTTCGGTGAAACAAATTTTTAAATCCAGCTCATTTCACAATTACATCAGCTCAGACATATATTTGCTATAATTTTTATCAAACAAATAATTGTTTTTAAGTGTTAATCTTCTTAAAAGCCTTGCTGTGCGCTCCTGTGGCAGACATTTGCAGCAGAGCTAAACGTAGGTGCGACCTATACACCAGTGCGACCTATCTAGGGATTTTTCCAATCTATTGGTGATAATTGGACAATGCGACCTATACACAGGTGCGACCTATACACCAGAAAATACTGTATGTTTCTCGGCTGGCCTGGGAACGCCTTGGGATTCCCCCAGAGGAGCTGCTCCAAGTGGCTGGGGAGAGGGAAGTCTGGGCCTCCCTACTTAGGCTGCTACCCCCGCGACCCAACCCCGGATAAGCGGACAAAAATGGATGGATGGATGGATGGTTCCGCCACCTGCTCCTCTCCAGGGACCCTCTACGTCATCAGAAGGAATAGTTTCGCCAATTAGGCTGAAAACTGTGGCTAATTTTAGCTTGGTGGCGGAGAACAAACTGATGGCCTTAGGCCTGCCAGAGAACGTGGTAAAAACCATTCAAAACGCACGAGCTGTGTCAACATTAGCCTGGTTGTAACCAGACCCTTGTCCTTCACTTCGCTTTGGACTAGGGTCTGGCATTCCTCCCATTGAAAACGATTTCTCCTGGAGATTTTTGAATGGACCAATCAGAGAACAGAAGGCGGAGTTTTGTTAGTTTAGCCTGGCGAGGTCCAGGCTATCAGATAAATTGCTCAGAAACCACTCGGTGGATATTTTTTCTGCCACCAGTGTGTAATTATATGGCTCTAATTTACTGACTGTTGGCCTAGATAAAACATTTGAGATAAAATTCGATTTTTTATCATTTATTTTCGTAGCGCACCCGAGGCTGTTTGGAAAATGTCAAACCGAAACTATTTAAATCCAGCAGATTTGACCATTTCGTGAATTGATTTAGGAACTGTTAAGCTCAGGAACACTTCTGATATAACGTCAGCTAAGAAATATATTTTTTATCAGCAGAGAAATAATAGTTTTTTACCTTGTTTTGATGAAAATTCCTTCGTGGCGGCAGCCATTTTGAATGACGACGTCAGTCGACATCGTTCAAAACTCCGCCTTCTGCTCTCTGATTGCTCAGGAACACTTCTGATATAACGTCAGCTAAGAAATATATTTTTTTCAGCAGAGAAATAATAGTTTTTTACCTTGTTTTATTGAAAATTCCTTCGTGGCGGCAGCCATTTTGAATGACGACGTCAGTCGACGTCGTTCAAAACTCCGCCTTCTGTGTATGTGTATGTGTATGTATGTGTATGTGTATTTGTCGCTGTTGACCCCGGGGGGTCATTGTGTGTGGTCTCTGGTGGGGTTCGTCCGGTTCTTCCCCTTGGTCGGATCTGGGGAGTTGACGAGTGGCTCGTCCTGTTCGGGTGGTCCTGGGGACTCTGGGCTCGGGGTCCTTCCTGGGGTCTTGGGCTCTGATCGCCCTTTCGTCTGTCTCGGGCTTTGGAGGGACAGATCTCTGATGCTTCACATTCGCTACTAAATGTTCTATTGGAGGAACCTTATTCACTTATGCATGCTCACAACCACACACAAATGGATGTAGGGATGTATATGTAGATATATGTAGATGGGTATATAAATGAATATAAATATATATGTATGTATACTGTATATATACTTGTAGGTATGGGTATGTTTATATATAGAAATCTAATGCAAGGTCATGAATATTATCAGTCTTTATGCTTGTATGTTTTGTTGCTGTGCTCTGTCATGTGCTTTGCAGGATTGTGGACGGAGGTTTGGTGTGTTTGCCTTGTGCTCTTTTTGTGGATAATTGTTGTTTTGTTGTCTCACTTTCTCTTTTCTTTCTTTCTCTCTATAAAAAAAAAAATACATATTGGAGTGAGAGGATGGCTATAAGGTGTGAAGGGAGGCCATCTATAAATGGAAAAAAAAAAAAAAAAAAAAACTCCGCCTTCTGTTCTCTGATTGGTCCGAACAAAAATCTACCGGAGAAATCCTTGTGGATGGGGGAAGTCCCAGACTGTGCAGTGAAGGGAAATGAGAATTGAGTGGAGCTATGCAGGAAGGCGAGGGCCAGGCTATGTCAACATAGTCTCTCTACGCCCGGAAATGGCATATTTTTTAAGCTTGGTGCACAGAAAGAAATATTATTTCTTATTCATGTGACTTGACCCAGCTCCTCACCTTTCTTCAGGACTTGTTGGAGAAAGGTCGCTCTTTCTCAACGATTAAAGACCGTGTAAATTGAATTTCAATATTTTCTTAAATAAACATTATAAATGTGATAATTGTAATCTTGTAAATGAGTAAAAAGTCTCAAAATTGTAGCTCAATTAATTTTGGAGTTATAGAGCAAACTGTGTATAAACATATTTCTATTTCAGGATTTTTTAGGCGTGTTTTAAACGGGACCGCGTTTCGTCACGCGGTCCTCATTAGTATAGCCCCACCCCCTGCTGCTCCAGTCATATAAATTGTTCTTCGCATGGGTGGAGCCGTTCACTCGCGAATCGCAGATAGCATCAGATAGCAATAGCATAGATATTTTGTTCATTGTTAGCTAGCTAATCAATTATGCCTCGTTCCTGCATCTTCCCTGGATGTTTTAATGGTCAGGGCACCTGCTACTGACCGTCTCCCTCCTCAGCCTCCGGACACCGCCGCCGCCTTTCCTGTTTCTTTTCTTTCTTTTTTTTATTGCTAAGCCTGTGCCCTACAAGTTCACAAGCTCCTTTTTTGCTAAGAAAATGCGACAGGTCCATTGCATACTTAGTTATCAACGTGATTACTCTTTATTTTAATCACCAACACAGCCCCCGCATGCGATGTGTCGGGTCGGACCGGGTGCAGCCGCGCGAGTCCGCTCATCTTCTAAACACAGAACAGCGGAGTTATGAATTATAGTTGTGTCCTCAACTTTTAAAATAAAACCAGAGTTGTTTGTGCACTAAAAACAGCGTAACTCTTGGAAAAAGGAGCAAACAGAGCAGGTTTACTGATGAACCTGTCTTCCTCCTCCACACACAGTTCAGCTCTGAGCGAGAGGGTCCTCCTACTTGCTCTGAGCTGCAGAACTGCGCTGAAACCACGCCCACGCGCTGACACGCCCCCACCGTTCCAGACCCTGGGAAAATCATGTTTTTTCCTTATATTTGAGACTTAATTTTATAAGGTAAACAATGTTTTTAATCAGTCAGATTTATATGGGTGATTAATAACACATATTTATGCCGTGTGACAAACTCAAAACACAAATTTAATTTTACTTTACACGGTCTTTAAGGTGTTCCTATCTGCAATTTCAGCTTGTCACGAGGGCTGGGGGAGCAGGACGCCTGGCACGCACCCGCTCATAATAAGATTCATGAAGGGCGTGCTAAGGAGGAGACCCCCCAGCAGGATTTTGACCCCTGGATGGGATCTTAGTATGGTCTTGGGGCTCTCTGTGACCCCCTATTCGAACCACTGAGCGACATTAAGATAGATTTATTATCTTATAAGACCGCTCTTCTCCTGGCTCTTTGCTCGGCAAAACGTGTGGGTGACCTCCACGCTTTGTCCGTACATCCAATGTGTACCAGGTTCGCCCCTGACGGGTCAAAGGTCACCCTAAGGCCTAATCCTGCATATATCCCCAAGGTTTTGACTTTAAACCCCAGAAGTCTGGACTTTGATCTCTCTTCTTTTCCACTTGCTCCTATCCTCACTCAGGAACAGGAAAGGCTGAAGGCTCTCTGCCCTGTGAGAGCTTTAAGCACTTACATGCAGAGAACAGCCGAAAGGAGAAAAACAAATCAACTGTTTGTGTGCTTTGTTGCACCAGCTACAGGAAAGGCCCTATCAAAACAGTGCCTCTCACACTGGGTGACTGAGGCCATAAAAAGGGCGTACAGTAGCAAAGATCAACAGGTACCCACTGGAGTGCGTGCCCACTCTACTCGGGGCTTGGCCACCTCGTTGTCACTGTTCAAGGGCGTACCAGTTGCAGACATCTGTGCTACTGCGAACTGGAGCTCAATGAACACGTTTGCAAAGCATTACAGTTTGGATGTTACTGCGTGTGATGTCACTCAGGTTGTCCTTTCTAACGCACAGTAGAAAGCGGCCTTGAGATGCCTATTGAATAAAGGCGGACGTTCACACTAGGATGCATTTTACTGAGCATTTCAAGGGCGTGAATGAATTACGTTCCCATAGTGATATGTTGCACCGAGTGACATGACTGATAAGGGAACTGAAAGTTATGCACCATAACTCATGTTCCCTGAAGGAAGGGAACGAGGTGCAACATACCTGGCCCTTTTCAATGCTGAAAGCTCGGTGAAGTGCATTTTGGAGATCGATGGATGGGCGTCAGCGGCTTAAGTACCCAGAGGGCGGGGCCTCTGGCGCGACGCTGACGCCCCTGCCGTAAAGGCGTGATTGTATTCCTTCAGGTAACCACGCGGGGCGCAATTTCCCATAGTGATATGTTGCACCTCGTTCCCTTCCTTCAGGGAACATGAGTTATGGTGCATAACTTTCAGTTTCAAGACCTCCCGATGGTCAGTGAACTACTGGTGTTTTTCTACACCTGAAGTACAACTTAAGTGAGTACTGGGAGTTTCCAGGACTATGACAAATTGATAAATCTGAAGAAAAAATATAAAATTTCAATAATCCAGGTAAAAAAAAATACAACAAAGTTCAGTCAGGTCATCTGGACAATTTCTATTTTTGTTGAGACATTCCGTCCTTCATCATCTCAACAATAAAAAGGAAACCATTCAGATGACCTGACTGAACATTGTTGAAGAAATAATGTTAATGTGAAAATCCACTTTACTTTACCTACTTTTTTCCTTTTCAGAGCCTTGAAAGCTGGTGCCTATCTCCAGCTGTCTGTGCGAGAGGTGGGATACACCTGGTGGACAGTCACATCACAGATACAAATAATGATCATTCATTCAATGATCATGCAGATAATCATTCACTCTCTCATCCACACCAAGGACAATTTGAAGTTACCGTAACCTGGTCAGTGGGAGAAAACACAGGAAACATGCAAACTTACACGGTGCACAGACAGGACGAGAGGGATATGCATCATCTAAAAAAATCATGACAGTTTTATTTATTCACTTATTCTAAAAAATATTGACCAAGGTTGACATTTGATTTTGTATTTTGGCCCCTTGTAAAAATGAGTTTAACACTTGTTTTGTACATTTAAGACTATGGACCTCTTTTGTTGAGACTGTTAAGTCTTAAATGCTTTACAGATGTTTTTATTTTTATTTTTTAAGTGTTAAATGAATTTCAGTGTTGAGTGTGTGGTGGAGAGAGGATGTCAAATATTTGAGGAAAAACATGTCTCAGGGTGCTGACAAATAATACTTTATTAAGTGTTTTTAATACAATTTGTGTAGCCATTTAACCTGAACGCATGAAATTAAATCTAAACTTTTTTTTTTCTTCAACAATAAATGACCCTCTTCTGGAACTTCATGCACCATTGTTGACACACCAAGAAAAAAAATCTGTAGATGAACTGGAGTGCAAATAACTTTACACCAGCAGTGCAGCTGTTCCGGTAACGTCTTCCAAATGAGTGGAAAAAAACAAGTTTTGGTCAGAAAGTTTCACTCCCAAAAAAAGGTTTTCCATTTGTCTGTTTGAAGCAGCCAGATCATGAGACAAAAATGAAACTCAACTCAAGCTGCAGCATGACAGTTATAGGTAACTTTTCCCCAGTTATGCTAAATGTTTGCATTCGTACAGTAAATTATGTTATAGTGAACTGGGTTATCAGATAAAACTGGTCAAATAAGGCATCAAACATAAATCTTAGAGATTTAAACATTAACATGCACATACAATAAATATTATTTAGGAACACACCCTCTAATACAATTTAAAAAAGGTGCTTTTACTCAATGAATGTGTTTATTCTAACATTTGGCAAACCAACAAGGGAACTTGCTGTCATTTATTTTGGGTAAAATTAGAAGGATGTCAGCTTATTTATAGTTTATAATGTCTGATCAATTCCTTACTCGGAGTCAACTACTCTTTATATTTTATCCAGAGGTGGGAAAATACTGTTGTACTCAAGTACTGTACAAGTACTGTTACACTGCTGAAAATTTTCTCAGTTACAAGTAAAAGTGTTATAAAAATACTTAAGTAAAAGTACTATTCTCAAAAACTGCTGAGTATTAATTACTTTTTAACCAGTTGATGTTTTATTGTGTTGTCAATAGAAGGCATTCAATTTGATTTATTGTATACAACAGCTATATATATATATATCAAAGCTCATTTTTAGACGCTCAGAAGCTCCGTCTTATGTTAGTACCAGACAAACCGATGGCAGGGACAATATCCAAGATCTTTGCATACTTAGCCAAACTAATCATCCACACATACAAACAATAAAAAAATATATAATGCAGGTGTAAAACCTCGTACACAGCAATATGTTTTTGAGATTAGATGCTGAAATCTTGTAAACTGCTATCACCTTAGAGATCAAACAAAGTTTGCATCTGGACCGGTCTCCTTTTCTCCCTCTGACTGTACATGAAACATTCCTCCAGGTACGGCCACAGGCACTCGTCCTCAGCCTTTACTTATTATTTTCTCTGTTGAAAGTTTGTCCTCTGTCTCCATTTAGGCTTTTTCTCCAAATCTTCTGTCCATAAATGACTCTCTACTCTACTGAGTTGTCCTTTGCTTACATCATAGGTAATTGGTGCGTTCGTGATCTGAGAGCCTTATTGGCTACAAAGATGCAGCTGAACGGTTTGAATATTAGTTCAAATTGCAGCCGTACTCAGAACGACTTCTGATTTTAAAAGTAGTGAAGTAGATTACATGGTCTACATCAAGGGTCACCAACCTTTTTGAAACTGAGAGCTACTTCGTGGGTATGGAGTCATACAAAGGGCACCAGTTTCGTAAACTCTTTGGAAATAACAAAGTGTAAATTGAAAAAAATGTATAATAAACATATTTTTAAGAACATATTTTTCAAGATAGACATTTTAAAATATATATAAATATAAAAAAGAATAACAACTGAATAAAATGAAATTTTAAATGCAGCTTAGTAGTGAGTTGTGCTATTTTTAGAACAGGTTCGAGGGCACCTCAAATGGTCCTTGGGGGCGACCGGGTGCCTGCGGGTACCGTGTTGGTGACCCCTGGTCTGTATTTGTAATTTGTTACTTCCACCCCTGATTTTATGGATATGTTTTATTAAATAATTAGGCCTACTACAAAAATATAATGACAATTTAATAAGTATGAATGGCTTTTTAAAAGTGATAATTAGTTTTGAAATCAACAGTTCATAGTTTCAAAACAAATACAATTTAAAGATGATCTTTTATGACACAATTTTTCCATAACTTATAAAATATTGAAAGTTGCTCACATAAAGTGATTAAAAATACCTTAATAGTTGTTTAGGCTGCTTATGCTGTCATTGTTTGACTTTGCTGATGTTATTTTGTGGCTCAGAGTGAAAAGGCTGAGATCCATCAAAACGATCCATCAGTTTTATCTCATGCAGCCATGCTACAGTGACCACCTGCATGTTAGCTTTACGTAAAATCTGTAAGGATCACAGGTGACTTTTTGTCTTTGGACAGCGGTTGATGAGGAGAGGAAGTGTATCCTGAAAGAAATACAGTCATCTCCAGTTTCATTTCCTCCCCGTGCCCAACCAAAGAGAAGTGAGACGTTTGAACTAAAAGCAGGGGTGTTTTACAGTTACACTGCATTATGTCACTCACTTGTAATGAAAATGAAGTTACTCAAGCAAAATGATGTAGTGTTTGTTTTGTTCTATTTTTGATTTTCATTGATTTTTGCAGCACAATACATCAACTTGTACTTCAGCCCATGTTCAGTAAAAACAAAAAATATTTTACAAAAAGAAACAAACATGAAATAAAACAGGTGTTTAAAATAAAAGGAATTATTTTGTTGTGACTGAAAATCTAATAAGAACATATTACCGGTAGTTATAGTAGGTGTTCTGTCATGACAGACAATCACAACTTAAAAAGCTTACTTTAAAGTGCTTTAAAGGGATTTTCAATTCCTAGGATGACTCAAAACCTCCACAATGATTTTTTTTCTCTCAGTACAATATACTTTCAGAGTGAAATATGTATGAAAACAGAGAAAGAAAAAATATTTACTATAACAAAAATGTCTGACAAACCGACGTCACAAATATATTTTACAACAGTTTCCTGTTAAAATGAGATTATATAAAACTTTCACTCATGTTGTTGTCATAAAATTTAAAGTTATCTGATGACAATGCCGTTCTCAGCTGGTTCCAGAACAGGGGTTGGGCCTTTGGGTTTCTCGGCCAGGACAGCACCGACTTTCTGCACAACCTCTTCCTCAGCTGAAGGTACTTCAGTTTTGGGAACATTTCATCCAGCAGAACCAGCACAGCTGCATCAACCTTTATATGGAAAGTTTCAGAGACAATGTGGGGTTGTGAAAAGATGACATCATCCCAGACCAGACAGTGTAAGAGTAGCATCTACATAATATGAGAGAAAACAAGGGTACATTTACCTTCTCATCCAGAAGCCTTTGCTGGACCATGAAGAAAGCTTGACGGATCACGCCATTTACCAACTCACTTCCATTTGCCCCTCTAGACAGTACAAACACTGTCTTCACACTGCTGTGGACAGCATTATGTAGGTTGTCAATACACGAAAGCCCAGGAATCCAGTCTCTTTCTTCCAAGCAAAGAGAAAACCTCCTGTTGTCCGAGTTCTCCAGATTGACAGTCAACTCATTGTAAACCCAGTCCCTCACAGCTGGGTTCCTGGTGTCAAACACAACGAAGGCATCATAACAATGATCTGAATCACTACCAGGTAACTGGGAGTAGCCTTTGAGTCCTGCCCAGAGGATCTGCAAACAGTACCACACATCCCAGCCATAGAGATGCTTCAGCAGAGGAAGAACAGTGAACATAACAGCGAAGAAGGAAGAGAAGAGAAAGGCCAAGCTGCCATAGATTTCCTGGCAGGAACGCTGGTCCATGGATAGTAGAATATGTCCTTGTAGTGATTCTGGGAACTCACAACGTACAAGTGTCATTAAATAAGGAATTTTTACTGAAGTGGTCCTTAAGTAGTCTGCAAACCAGGATGTATTACAGTCACATTTAAATGGGTTCTTGTGTAGAGTGAGTCTCTGAAGGCCACTGCCATTTAGAAAGGGTGCGGGGAGGTGCTGATGGTCCACCTCTTTGATCTGATTGTGACTGAGGAACAGATACCGCAAAGACTTTGCTTCGCTGAAGAAATTCTCAGGAATAAAAGTAATGTGATTGTGACTGAGGTCCAGAAAGAAAAAGTTGGTTCCAAATCGAATTGCTTTTGAAGCTAATTCATTAATGACGTTATGACTCAGGTCTAGGTGACATAAACTGCTGAGGACTGAGATGTTTTGCCAGGGAAAATACGTCAGAGGATTGTGGCTGATGCGCAGGCTCATAATGCTTACTGGGAAATTACATAGCACCTCTGAGGAGATTGACTTTAGATTGTTGTTGGAGATGTCAAGGTATGCAAGGTTTGTCAGGTTTTGGAAAAAATGTGTGTAAATATTGTGTGCAGAATCCCACATTAAGCCCAAATTATTTCCGTAGAAGTAAAGGTACTTTAAAGACCTGCTCTTCAGCTGCTGATCTATCCGCATCTCAATGCCATTGTTTGCCAGACTTAGTACTTCTAAACTGGACATATTTTGAAGAAATTCAAAACGGTGGCCCATGCCCTTCATTTTAAAATGAAAGTCATTGTTACTAACATCTAACACCTTCAGTGTGGCATTAAGTTCACTGAAAATGTCTTTATAATAAAGATCAAGTCTATTGTGAGACATGTTAAGAAATACCAAACGTTTCATGCTATCAAACAGCCCACCTCTCAATGTCTGGCTCATGTAATTGAAAGAAAGGTCTAAGCAAACCACATTTTCCATGCCTAAAAACACATTTTTGTTGAGCGATAAAATGTCATTCTGAGAAAGATCAAATGACAGCTTATTTGAACAGTACTTGTGTTTAAAGTCCCAAAGTGAGGGAATTCGACATACACCACTTTCCTTCCTTTCCAGCTCATTTGACTTAGTGGATTCCCAAACATCCTCTCTAGACACTGGTTCTTGATCAGTTATAATGGCAGGCCTGTCTTGGAAATTATGTGTATACGAGTTCTGGTTCTGACAGCTATCTAGCGCTGCAACGCCAAATGATGATGTTGAACAGCATGGAAGGAAATTAAGCATGTTTTGGGAGAGGATTACAGTGGTAAGATTTGTTACTTTGTTTAGAGAGGTCAAGTTACACTTACTAATAAAGTTCATTCTCAGTTCTAGAAATTTTAGCTGTTTAAGTTTAGACAAAACTTCAAAACTTTCTTCCGAAAGCATATGGAAAAAGTTGCCACTCAGCAAAAGCTTTTGCAGCGACGATATATTGCCAATAGAGGGGGAGAGGTTCAATTTAGGAAATGTTTTTAGTGGTTCGTAGTTATAGATGAGACTAATCCAAGTGAGGCTTGTCAGTTCTCCAAAAAATGTGCCATTTTGCATCTCATATGCCAGAAGGTTGTCAGAGATGTCCAATCCCTTTAACTTTTTCAATGGTGTGAAAAGGCCCTTAGGAAATTTTTTCAGAGAGTTTCCTCTTAAGCTGAGGAAAACAATGGAGCTATTTTCAGAATAAAGTGAGTTTGGATGTAATTTCAGAGGCATATTTTGCGGGCAAGGAAAGCAGGGTCTTGCTGCATGGTCACAACGCTGACAGTTCCACTCCAAATTTAGGTACTTGAGGTTTATCAGGCTGGCAAAGGCACCTTCTGGGACTTCTGTGATTATATTCTCTCTTAAATCAAGAACCTCAAGTGAAGGTGGCAACCACTTAGGAACAGCTGTCAAATTATCATACCCCAATGTAAGGTTTTTGAGTTTAGGGAGTTTTCTGAAAACAGTCTCATGTACGTAAAGGGATTGATTACAGGGGTTTGCATAAAAGCAGTTATAAGAAAGTAAGAGAACTTCAAGATTTGGAGAGTTTAAGGGGGCAAAAATATTGACAATGCAATTATTTTGCAAATCAAGGACCTTCAAGTTCTCAGGTAACAGAGGTATTGAGGTGAGGCTGTTTCCTGACAGAATCAGAGATGTAAGATTTTGCAAGTTTTTGAAGGCCTCTCGGTCTAGTTCCATTTTGCAATGGTCTTGCCCCGGGGTTCTCTGTTTTCCTGGCAGACAATTGCCCCTTAATTCCAGAGTGTTCAGGTTTGGGACACCTGCAAAAGCATGATGCTTCACTTTCTCTATCTTGGTTAGACTGAAATTGATGGACAGAACAAAAGTAGACTTAAAGTCAGGGACATCCGTGAGAGGTCTTTGAGAGCAGTCCACTTTGGTAGAATTCACATCAGTGTCACATGGGAAGAACATGATATCTAACATCCTCCCTATTGTTACAAGCTGACCGAGGAAGAGAAGTATCACCACAGCCTGAGAAAACAAAATCAGATGAGCTGCTTAGTATTGGCTTAAAAGAGATTATTTAAGCACATTAACAAATTTATATTTAAAAAAACAGCATTGCATTCATACAGCATCACACTATACGTGAAAGCTGCTCGAAATAACAGCAACTTTCTACTCTTGCATTTCTGTTTGTGTTATGAAGAAATACTACAAGTTTATATTTTCCCATTGACTGAATGCGGTACATTATTTGGCTGTAAAAAAGTTTATACTTACCATAGCAGGGACGATCTTAAAGTATAAATCAGGATAAAAGTTAGCAGTGTTTAAGATCCAAGTGACGAGAATGCAATTGAAAAGACTGACTAACGGCTGCAGTGAAAAGAAACAGAATGCTACGATGCATGCACAGCTTCTTGCTGATAGGCTATAAATGGGTCCATTTATGGAGAAGTGAAAGCATGTGGTCATATATGCAGCAGTGTGATACACACCATGTGACATGTCATATTCATGAGGGACATCAAAAGCAGATTCAATTTAAAATAAATAAAATACAAATATTATACAAATCATTTTAACACTAACAAAATCGATATAAAAGTAGGCAGACAAAAGGTGATGGAGATAAAGTTGCATAACTTTCTCAGTTTCTAACTACTGTATTCAATAAACATTGAAGATTTTGGTGTAGTGGGCATTTGAAACCTCATGAAGCACTGCAGCATTTTTTACAAATGTGCCAAAAAGACTCAAAGCTTCAGTGATGAAGACATCTGATGGACAAATGGATCTATACCAACCTCATGAGCATGTCTGAAGCACTGTTTCAGTTTCATCCATCCATGATCCATCCATTATCTTTACCCGCTTCTTCCTTTTCAGGCCACGGGGGTCACTGGTGCCCATATTCAGCTATCGCTGCATGTGCAAGAGGTGGGAGACACCTTGGACAAGTCTCCAGTCCATCACAGTGACACATAGACAAACAACCACTGGCATAACTTCCCGAAGGAATGGTGTGGACATGTCCCCACCAATCTTGACCTGTAGGGGGACAGTCCCCACCAACTTTCAACACAAAGTTACGCCCTTGCAAACAACCATTCACTCGCTCACTCACATAGGGACAATTTAGTTACCAGTCAGCCTAATATGCATGTCTTTGGTCTGTGAGAGGAAAACCAGAGTACCCAGAGGAAACCTATGCATGCACAGAGAGAACATGCAAACTCCATCCAGAAAGGACCTGGCTGGGATTTGAACCGACGACCAGCTCACTGAGAGACGGCAGCTCTACAAACTGTGCCACCCTGTTTCAATCTTGTGTCAGCAAATCAAGTATGTTTTGTTCATTCATACAAAATAACGACACTTTACACACTTTCTACAACAAAAAATATACGTTATATATATATACTGTATATATATACACACTTTCTACAACAAAAAATATACGTTATATATATATACTGTATATATATACACACAGTAGGTGCTGGTCATAAAAATTACAATATCACTGATGAAAAAGTAGATTTATTTCAGTAATTCCATTCTTAAAGTGAATCTCGTATATTAAATCAATTCATTACACACAAACTGATTACATGTTTTTAGTAGTGTTTAAGACCCCAAGTGTCAGACCGAACAAGAGACAGACACAGAGTATACAAAAAATAAATGTTTTTATTTACAGATGTGGGGTCGGATGGCTGAAAAGGAAGAGGTGACAAGGTGAGTTTTGAATTGAGTCTTGAGTCATCTTTCATGAGAGAGTAGATGAACGTCTTACTGAAAAGTCTTTTTCTTGTAGATGGATTCCGAGGAGAGGGCTGTGAGATTCTGGTACCAGGAGGTTCCTAAGTAGAAAACAGGTAAGTACCATTGGGGAGAGGATCAGGTTAGTAGAGAAGGTGGAAGGTTCCTTAGGCTGAAGGCGGGGAGCAGTCGGGACAAAATCTTGACAAGTAGTAAAAAGCACAGGGAGCACAGAGGCCTAGGAATGCAATAAGAATCCAAGAATTGGAAGTCGAGAGATCACAAGAGACAAATCTTAGTATTAAAATGTCTGCAGGAAATCTAGAGACTGTCCGTTACATTATCATAGATAGGGTAATGTCCCGGCGCTGAAGGCGTGTTTGGCTGAGATTTTTATGCTCCTCCAGTGTCGTCCCTCTAATCAGGTTCAGGAGTGGATTGGTGTTTGATTAGAAAACTGCTGCAGCTGTGGGTGAGAGAGTTGACTGGCAAAGCCAGAACTCTCACAACTGATATATTTCAAATCAGGGACGTGCAAAGGGGGGGGCTATGGGGGCTTGAGCACCTGCCCCTTTTTCTCCTTGCCCCCAAGTGCCCTTTTGGTAAAAAAAAATATATATATATTTTTTTAATTTCCTATTCTAAGCCCTCCTCTGACACATAATAACATGTACTAAAATTATTTATTTTATTTTATTATTATTATTTTTGTATTTTGCCAGAAAAACAACATAATAAGCCCTCCGGTCACGTACCAACACTACATTCCCCACAATGCAACAGTAGTAGTAGGGGTGGGGCCAATCCAATCCGGAGTCGTGTCTCATGAACCCAGAGTAATAATGCTGCGCATAGACATCAAGACCTGCCTCACATTCAGGAAGGAAAGGATTTTGCAGCTTGATACTTGCAGCCAACAATCATAAAAAAGCATATTAATTAAAAATCACAAAAAAACTGTGTTAAAAAACATAAACAGCTACATTATAAAACAATGTAAAATACAGTACTAAAATCGAGAACATGTCTGTGTTGATTTATGCCAAGAACTTAGCATATGTAAAGCTATTTAATATTTTATTTAATCCATTTATTCATTCATTTAAAATAAGTACTAAGACAGAGTACATGTGTGTGAATGAGAGGGAGGCCAGTGGAACAGTGAGGCTACAAGGAGCAGAGGTCACAAAGGTGCAGGACTTCAAGGACTTGGGGTCCACTGTCCAGGAAAATGGGGAATGTGGTAAAGAGGTGAAGAAGAGAGTGCAGGCAGGATGGAGTGGATGGAGAAAAGTTTCAGGAGTGATTTGTGACAAAAAGGTGTCAGCAAAGGTCAAAGGAAAAGTTTACAAGACAGCTATATTGTATGGTCTGGAGAAGGTGTCATTTACATAAAGACAGGAGAAAGAACTGGAAGTGGCAGAAATGAAGATGCTGAGGTTCTCCTTAGGAGTGACAAGGATGGATAAGATCAGGAATGAGATAATCAGAGGTACAGCACATGTTGAACAACTGGGAGATAAAGTTAGAGAGGACACACTGAGATGGATTGGACATGTCCAGAGGAGGGACAGTGGGTATATTGGTAGAAGGATGTTAGAAATGCAGCTGCCAGGAAAAAGACAAAGAGGAGATATATGGATGCAGTTAGAGAGGACATAAAGGTAGTTGGAGTGAGGACAGAGGATGTAGAGGACAGAGTGAGGTGGAGGAGGATGACTCACTGTGGCGACCCCTCAAAAGGGAAAAGCAGAAAGAAGAAGAAGAAGATTCATTCATTTAAAAGAGATAAAATAAAACAAATTAATCAAAAAGAAAACATTGAATGAAAAGAGTGCAGAAAGAAGAAAAAATATTCTTATATCACCCCCTTATAATAAACATTGAACCAGTCCGTCCCTTGGCTTGTAGCAAATTTGTTTTTTTGGCCCTCCATGTGTTTGACTTTGACATCCCTGGCTTATGCAATAGGGAGCACATTGCCCGTCCAAAACCTATCATCTCTCCATAATGGATATATGTCCGATCTTCTAACTTCCTTTGCTGCATAATGTACATTGCATTTATTCTAGCGTTAGGTAAATGTATCTTGAAGGAGAATAGCACTTAAATAAAAGTCCATCCATCCATCCATCCATCCATCCATCTTCTTCCGCTTATCCGGGGTCGGGTCGCGGGGGTAGCAGCCTAAGTAGGGAGGCCCAGACTTCCCTCTCCCCAGCCACTTGGAGCAGCTCCTCCGGGGGAATCCCAAGGCGTTCCCAGGCCAGCCGAGAAACATAGTCCCTCCAGCGCGTCCTGGGTCTTCCTCTGGGTCTCCTCCCGGTGGGACATGCCCGGAACACCTCACCAGGGAGGCGTCCAGGAGGCATCCTAACCAGATGCCCGAGCCACCTCAACTGGCTCCTCTCGATGTGGAGAAGCAGCGGCTCTACTCCGAGTCCCTCCCGGATGACTGAGCTTCTCACCCTATCTCTAAGGGAGAGTCCAGCCACCCTGCGGAGAAAACTCATTTCAGCCGCTTGTATCCGAGATCTTGTTCTTTCGGTCATAACCCAAAGCTCATGACCATAGATGAGGGTGGGAACGTAGATCGATCGGTAAATTGAGAGCTTTGCCTTTTGACTCAGCTCTCTCTTCACCACGACAGACCGGTACAGCGCCCGCTTCACTGCGGACGCTGCACCTATCCGCCTATCGATCTCACGCTCCAGTTTTCCCTCATTCGTGAACAAGATCCCGAGATACTTAAACTCCTCCACTTGGGGCAGGACCTCCTCCCCGACCCGGAGAGGGCATGCTACCCTTTTCCGGCTCAAGACCATGGCCTCGGATTTGGAGGAACTGATCCTCATCCCGGCCGCATCGCATTCAGCTGCAAACCGCTCCAGCGAAAGCTGTAGATCACGAGCTGATGAAGCCAATAGGACCACATCATCTGCAAAAAACAGAGAAGCGATTCTAAGGTCACCAAAACGGATCCTCTCAACACCTTGGCTGCGCCTAGAAATTCTGTCCATAAAAGTTATGAACAGAATCGGTGACAAAGGGCAACCTTGGCGGAGTCCAACTCTCACCGGAAACGAGCCTGACTTACTGCCGGCAATGCGGACCAAGCTCTGACACCGGTCGTACAGGGACCTAACAGCCCTTATCAAAGGGCCTGGTACCCCATACTCCCGGAGTACCCCCCACAGAACCCCCCGAGGGACGCGGTCGAATGCCTTCTCCAAGTCCACAAAACACATGTAAACTGGTTGGGCAAACTCCCACGCACCCTCCAGGACCCTGCTGAGGGTGTAGAGCTGGTCCAGTGTTCCACGACCAGGACGAAAACCACACTGCTCCTCCTGAATCCGAGGTTCGACTATCCGACGGACCCTCCTCTCCAGAACCCCTGAATAGACCTTACCAGGGAGGCTTAAGAGTGTGATCCCCCTATAGTTGGAACACACCCTACGGTCCCCCTTTTTGAATAGGGGAACCACCACCCCAGTCTGCCAATCCAAGGGAACTGCCCCCGATGTCCACGCGATATTGCAGAGTCGCGTAAGCCAACACAACCCTACAACATCCAGAGCCCTAAGGAACTCCGGGCGAATCTCATCCACCCCCGGAGCCTTGCCACCGCGGAGCTTTTTAACCACCTCGGCGACCTCAGCACCAGAGATCAGAGAACCCGACCCAAAGTCCCCAGGCTCTGCTTCCTCAGTGGAAGACGTGCCAGTAGGATTGAGGAGGTCTTCGAAGTATTCCGCCCACCGACTCACAACATCCCGAGTTGAGGTCAGCAGCACGCCACCTCCACCATAAATGGTGTTGGTCTCGTACCTCTTTCCCCCCCTGAGACGCCGGATGGTGGACCAGAATCGCCTCGAAGCCGTACGGAAGTCATTCTCCATGGCCTCTCCGAACTCCTCCCACGCCCGAGTTTTTGCCTCAGCAACCACCCGAGCCGCATGCCGCTTGGACTGCCGGTACCTATCAGCTGCTTCCGGGGTCCCACAAGCCAAAAAGGCCCAATAGGACTCCTTCTTCAGCCTGACAGCATCCCTCACTGCCGGTGTCCACCACCGGGTTCGAGGGTTGCCACCTCGACAGGCACCAACAACCTTGCGGCCACAGCTCCGATAAGCTGCCTCGACAATAGAGGCGCGGAACACGGCCCACTCGGACTCCATGTCCCCCGCCTCCCTCGGAACGTGTTCAAAGCTCTCCCGGAGGTGGGAGTTAAAGCTCCGTCTTACGGGAGACTCTGCCAGACGTTCCCAGCAGACCCTCACGATACGTTTGGGTCTGCCAGGTCTGACCGGCATCCTCCCCCACCATCGGAGCCAACTCACCACCAGGTAGTGGTCAGTTGACAGCTCCGCCCCTCTCTTCACCCGAGTGTCCAAGACATGCGGCCGCAGATCAGATGAGACGACAACAAAGTCGATCATCGAACTGCGACCTAGGGTGTCCTGGTGCCAAGAGCACATATGGACACCCTTATGCTTAAACATGGTGTTCGTTATGGACAATCCATGACGAGCACAGAAGTCCAATAACAGAACACCACTCTGGTTCAGATCAGGGGGGCCGTTCCTCCCAACCACACCCCTCCAGGTCTCACTGTCATTGCCCACGTGAGCGTTGAAGTCCCCCAGTAGAACAAGGGAGTCCCCAGGAGGCGCACTCTCCAATACCCCCTCCAAGGACTCCAAAAAGGGTGGGTAGTCTGAGCTGCCGTTTGGTGCATAGGCACAAACAACAGTCAGAGCCCGTCCCCCCACACGTAGGCGAAGGGAGGCTACCCTCTCGTTCACCGGGGTGAACCCCAACGTACAGGCACCAAGATGGGGGGCAACCAGTATGCCCACTCCTGCTCGGCGCCTCTCACCAGGGGCAACTCCAGAGTGGAAGAGTGTCCAACCCCTCTCAAGGAAACTGGTTCCAGAGCCAGAGCCATGCGTTGAGGTGAGTCCGACTATTTCTAGTCGGAACCTCTCAACCTCACACACTAGCTCAGGCTCCTTCCCCACCAGAGAGGTGACATTCCATGTCCCAATGGCCAGCTTCTGTAGCCGAGGATCAGACCGCCAGGGTCCCCGCCCTCGGCCGCCACCCATCTCACATTGCACCCGACCCCTTTGGCCCCTCCCACAGGTGGTGAGCCCATGGGAAGGGGGACCCACGTCTCCTCTTCGGGCTGTGCCCGGCCGGGCTCCATGGGTAAAAGCCCGGCCACCAGGCGCTCGCCAGCGTGCCCCACCTCCGGGCCTGGCTCCAGAGTGGGGCCCCGGTGACCCGCGTCCGGGCGAGGGAAAACTTAGTCCATTAATTGTACTCATCATAGGGGTTTTTGGGCTGCGCTTTGTCTGATCCCTCACCTAGGACCTGTCTGCCTTGGGTGACCCTTCTAGGGGCATGAAGCCCCTGACAGCATAGCTCCTAGGATCATTGAGACACTCAAACCCCTCCACCACGGTAAGGTGGCAGCCCAGGGAGGGGTTAAATAAAAGTCCAACAAGAATATTCATTTTGATGAATGATTCAAATGAATATTCTTGTTGGACTTTTTTTAAATAAAAGTCCAACAAGAATATTCATTTAGAATTAAAAATAACTCACCCTGAACTACCATAATAGATATAATGTATGTAATAACCAATCAAGTTGCTCCTGTCCAATAAAAGCGTACAAATGAAGGAGAAAAAACTCAATCCAGACTTTAAGTAAGTTTAGGGTCTGGTTCGCAGAGTATGGAGTTAAATTTGTTTCACAATTATTCAATGAAAAAAAAACTAACCTCAGTTAAGTAAAATAAAATTGTAATCAAAACTTTTGGAATTGTAACAATTTCTTCTTTTTTTTTAAATAAAAACTTATTTAAAAAAAAATAAATAACTATTTTTTCTCGTGAACTTAAAAAGTTATTTGCAAAACATAAACTTTTATTTGCACACATCAGAAATCTTTTTTTTGTGCTATTTTAGGCTCTGCCCACGACGTCATGTGAGAATCGCAAGCAAAACTTTGAATGACAAACAAAAACTTAGAATAGCAAGCAAAGATTTCTGACATGCGCAAATAATTATTTCACTTCATGACACAAAAATTTGTGATTTTAATTTAAAAAAGTTTTTTTAGCAAAACTTTTATTTGTTAAAAAAAAATTACAATTCAAAATGTCTTGATCACAATTTTATTTTATGTAATTGAGGTTAGTTTTTTTTTTTTATAGAATAATTGTGAAACAAATTGAACTCCATAGAAGAGGTCCCTTGTTTTTCAATTTTGTAATTTATCGTTGTTTATTAAACTCTGAAAGCTATGGGACTTTGTTAATATTCTGTCCTAAAATGTGGTTAGATGTGCCCCTTTTTTTCCTGAGCACCTGCCCCTTTAGTGGGCTCTGCACGTCCCTGTTTCAAATGTTAATTTATTTTAATGTTGATGATTATAAAAGACAGCTAATGAAAACCCCAAATTCAGTATCTCAGAAAATTAGAATATTTGAAAAATTTCTATTTTGAAGACACCTGGTGCCACAGTCTAATCAGCTAATTAACTCAAAACATCTACAAAGGCCTTTAAATGGTTTCTCAGTCTAGTTTTGTAGGCTACACCAGTGTTTTTCAACCTTTTTTGAGCCAAGGCACAGTGTTTTCATTGAAAAAATCACGAGGCACACCACCAACCAAAATTGTAAACAAAGATACTCTGTATCCACCTATATTAAATATATAGTCATTCTTATCAAAGTGTCTGGAATAGGAATGAAATAAACAGCTTCTCACCGCATACCAAGCACAACGGAGTCGTCGGTGTTGCGTCCCCGGTAAAAGTAAATCCAAACAAAATTTAACTCTCACTGTACTGTCTCGAGCTCACGGTATCTGCCTTCTTCTGATATCCACTTATACTAAGGCCTACATCTGGGTCCGAATTTTGTCCAGGGACCAGATCGGAGTTAGTATTTTTTCTTTTCAAAAACTTTCCATCACTGTCATAGTCTTGCTAGCAGCTAGCTAGAATGCAATGCTGTCACTGCTACATGTCACGTTCATGCATCACTACTTTTCTTGTTTTAACGTGCAATGCTATGTTCCATACTGTCATCTATCTAGTGATAAGGAAATTACATGATTACGGCGCTAGACACTACTACAGCACAGACATTCGAAAATGGCATATTATTAGATAATTAATTAGTTTAAAAAAATGTTTTTAGACCAGTTAAGTGAAATTGGATAATTTCCGCGGCACACCTGACGATCACTCGCGGCACACTAGTGTGCCACGGCACAGTGGTTGAAAAACACTGGGCTACACAATCATGGGGAAGACTGCTGACTTGACAGTTGTCCAAAAGACGACCACTGACAACTTGCACAAGGAGGGCAAGACACAAAAGTTCATTACTAAAGAGGCTGGCTGTTCACAGAGCTCGGGGCCAAGCACATTAATGGAGAGGCAAAGGAAAGGAAACATGTTGTAGAAAAGAGTGTACAAGCAATAGGGATAACCACACCCTGGAAAGGACTGTGAAACAAGACTCATTCCAAAATGTGGAGGGGGGGATTCACAAAGAGTGGACTGTAGCTGCAGTCAGTGCTTTAAGAACCACCACGCACAGACATATGCAAGACAAGAGGTTCAGCTGTCACAGTCCTTGTGTTAAGCCACTCTTGAACAAGGGACAGCATCAGAAGCTTGCCTGAGACTGCTGCTGAGTGGTCCAAAGTTATATTCTCTGATTAAAGTAATTTTTGCATTTCCTTTGTAAATCAAGGTCCCAGAGTCTGGAGGAAGAGAGGAGAAGCACAGAATCCACGTTGCTTGAGGTCCAGTGTTAAGTTTCCAGTCAGTGATGGTTTGGGGGACCACGTCATCTGCTGATGTTGGTCCACTGTTTTCTGAGGTCTAAGGTCAACGCAGCCATACACCAGGAAGTTTTAGAGCACTTCATGCTTCCTACTGCTGCCCAACTTTATGGAGATGCAAATTTCATTTGCCAACATGACTTGGCACCTGCACACAGTGCCAAAGCTACCAGTACCTGGTTTAAAGACCATGATATCCCTGCTCTTAATTGGCCAGCAAACTCGCCTGACCTTAACCCCATAGAAAATCTATGGGGTATTGTAAAGACGAAGAGGAAGACGCAATATTCCAGACCAAACAATTCAGAAGAGATGATCGGCCACTATCAGAGCAACCTGGGCTCTCATAACACATGTAAAGTACCACAGACTGATCGGCTCCGTGCAACACCGCATAGCTGCAATAATCCAGGCAAAAGGACCTCCAATTATGTATTGAGTGCTGTACATGCTCATACTTTTCATGTTCATACTTTTCAGTTGGCCATCATTTCTGAAAATCCGTTTTTTTTATTGGTAAATGGACTGTACTTAATTAAGTGTATATAGCAATAGCACCTTTTTATCTATTCAAGACACTCAAAGCATTTTACAACACAACCTGTGTCCTCATTTACCCATTCATACAGCACTCCACTAGATCTTTACAAAGCTAATTGAACAAATCATTCTAAAGAGATTAATCAGTGCTTTATCACCTTCATACACCGATGGGACACACATAGACTTTCCTCTCTTGGAATTGTAAATACACCTCTCAACTGGTTCCATTCATACCTTGCTGGTCGCACTCAGTTTGTTCAGTTAAAATCATCCATGTCTCATCCTGTTTCTGTTACCTCAGGTGTTCCACAGGGCTCTGTCCTGGGACCCTTGTTGTTTATCATTTACCTTCTCCCCCTTGGTTTTATTCAGTGGTGGGCACAGACCGCTAGAGAGCGCTAAAGCGCTAATCCGCTTACAGTGGACCTAAACTTTTTGTCAGCGTTTTTGTGGTTTGACTAACTTTTATAATTCATAAGCGGATTTGTGCTATTTTTATTTAAAATGCAGTACCGCTAATAACTAATTATCTATCAGTAAAAACCAATAAACTTATTTACAAGCTCTTATGCTGGCTCCGTAGCTGCTTGTTTTACCTTTTTCCCCACCGTAAAGAGCAGAGAGGAGGGAGGGTTGGAGGGGGAGGGAGCAGAGCGGAGAACAGACTCGGATCTACCATGTAAGCAAATGATGCCGTTGCCTGGGGATCCCAATCAGCATGGGGCACCGGCCCCGCCGCGCCCCGGCCAGTCACCTACATCCCTAACATTGATCCTGCTTGTTAATGTACATTTAACATAAAAATAATTATAGTTACGATGAAAACGATCATTAAATACGCAATACAAAAACCGGTCGATTTCTGTATCCCCCTACTAAAAAATGGACTATTCCATCTTGACATCTTCCGGGTCAGAGGTGAACTCGGTGCTAACGTTTATGGCTAGCTGGTTGTGCTGGGTACTTGGATAAATCCGCAGAGAACCCCGCTGTTTCAAGCCAAATTAACGCGGCCGGAGGATTTTATTGTGTGTTTTGTGTCGACCACTCGACGGTGAGTCGTTAGTTTTATGTATTTTAGTTACTTTTCATTAAATCTGTTGACTACCTATAGAATCTTGACATCTTCCGGGTCAGAGGTGAACTGGACGCTAACTCTGTGTCCAGCTGGTTGTGCTGGGTTACTAATGGATAAATCCGCAGAGAACCCCGCTGTTTCAAGCCAAATTAACGCGGCCGGAGGATTTTATTGTGTGTTTTGTGTCAACCACTCGACGGTGAGTCGTTAGTTTTATGTATTTGGGTTACTTTTATGTATAAATGCGGTGGCGACACACCCGTGTATTTGAGATTTAAAAGTGGTCTTAGGGATTAAAAGATCATTCTCTTTTTTGTTAATTTCGTGGCCGAATAGAATATATGTACGTAAAGTATTAAATAAATCCTTTGATTTTTGTAATTTCATCCTTTTAGGATCATTTTAGTTACTTTTCAGTTGGCAGTGTAGTGCAAATATTGCATAACGCTGCCGGCTACCAATTGTCGAATATAAATAGCGGATTAGATTAGCTTCCCCTAATTTTCATAAGACATTTGTGCTTTTGAAATTGTGGACCTAAAAAAATTAATAAGCGTTTTAGAAATTGTGGAACTAATTTTTTGATTAGCGTTGCCCACCACTTGTATTTTTTGCAAACATCATATTGTTTACACCAAGTTTACACCACCATGAAAAATGCCTACAGAGCCCTCCCCCTCCCCCACATTGGTGCTTCTGACCATATCTGTGTTATGCTAAAGCCAGCATACAGGCCACTGGTGAACGTCACAAAACCAGTCCGCAAGCAGATACGAGTGTGGCCAGAGGGGTCTTCAGAGGCAATCCAGGACTGTTTTGACACCACAGATTGGGGTAGGGTTGCCAACTCCTTGATAAATAAATAAGGGACACCTCTCGGCAGGGCTGGTCACCCCATTTAACCCCCCCCACACACACACACACACAAACACCCTGCCTGCCCCTCCTCACTTTGAAATCAACCTGAATTCATTTGGATACGTGTTTTTGAATTATAAAAATATGTATAAACAAATTATTACACAATTAACCATTTATTTTTAGTGCAAATAGAATTGCCAGAAACAAACATATCTTTTGAAAATTATGTATCTTTCTTAAACAGACCTCTGTCCTGCTTAATAACTTAAAACAGTATTAAATAACAAAAAATCAATACGAACATTCTGTAATAGTGCATTTAGTGCAACGTGCAAATAAAGTTTGTAGTAAATTTGTGAGCAAGACATTTCATAATTTAGACTGACAATGAGCTCACTTCTAATTAGTTCAGTAGAACATTTGTTTCGCACATCAGTCCACTTACTTTTCATGAAAGAGAAAATCCTTTCCACAAACCCAGTGGAAGATGGGATGCTGAGGACAAAGGATACAACAGCCTGGATGTTGGGGAGGTCAGCTGCCTGAAGAACTTGCATCCACTTCTCTGCTGTTCCCTGGGACTGCCACCTTTCTTTCTCCTGAGGTGAGGTGGTGAGGTGGTCTATCAGGCTGTTTGCAGTCACACATTCCTCATACAGCTCATCCATAGACATGTTCAGCCTGCCAAAAGGTGTTAAAGTTCATTAGTGATACATAGCCTAGGTTATGTAGTGATAAATAAATGGAAAAACGTGTATTGTTTATATTTATAATTTAGCATTGTATTTAAACTACATTTTGAAATGTATTTATTAATTTACCTATATGAACTGTGTTTTTTTAAAGATGGACAAGGTTGTATGTTTGCATAGTGTAAAGTAAATTCACAATTATGTATTTATTTGTACGTGTCAATTGTACACTTTTGTTTATAACTATCAATAATTAAACATGGTTCACCACTACACTGGAAATTATTGAATTTTTACCTGCCAACCAGGTGAAGACTTTCAGTGATCTTCTCCACTTCCTCAAAGGATATTTTTCCAGATGCCAGAGAGAGGGGCTGAAGGTGAAAGAGCCAGTTTTCCTCTGAGAAGTCAAACCACTTCTGGACAGAACTGATGGCAGTGTTTTTTTTTTACATACCATATCTGCCTCTGGTGTTGCCCGGTGCAGAACAAATTGGTCAAGGGTTCTCCTGGTTTTGTTGTCTTTCACGTTTCTTATGTGTCCAACTGCAGAAGCATGCTGTTTCACATCACACTGTCCACCGTGGGCTACAGAAAAAGTACGCTTGCAGACAGTACAGTTCGCTTTGTAGTCATTATCATTCACGCGTTCCAGCCACACATGTTCCTTTTCCCACTCGACTCTGTATTTTTGCAGCCGTTTCTTTTTTTTCCTGGGGGGAGTAGTCAGGCTCGAAGGTGATCTATGTTCACTGTTTAAATCACCTGAATGCTTGCCGCTTGCGTCCATGCTGCCTTCTTCTTCAAACCCTGTCGCTGCCGTGTCTTCCGTAAACAGCCAAGACTGGACCAATGAGATGAGCCGGATTCTGTAGTTTCAATCACGTGTGTAAAAGGCTGTCAGCTCATTGGTCACAGAGCAGAGCGGCTTCTTTACCGTAATAATTGACATAAAAGCGCATCATTATGTATCAACTCCATTGACGTTGACAGAATAGTTTTGATTCTCACGATATTACGGGACAAAGTGCGTCCCGTAA